>WNWK01011855.1:0-62483 GCA_009830355.1 Cherax destructor | reverse complement strand
TTTTAAAGCCCCATTCGGTTTAACCCCAATCCTCGGGCCCTATTGGTGGGGCCAAATCTGATCCATTGGCCCCTTTTTCCCCCCCAATCCCCAGGCCCACTTTCTTTTAGTCTCTGGTGCGGAAAACTCTATAAAAAGCCACTAAAGTCTAAATCCAATATCAATTCTTTATCGTGATCAACAAAAAAAGCTTTCTGAAGAAGGTTAATAAATTAGATGGGCAGAACCCCCCTCTGAATCCATGCTGGGTATCATTAATCAAATTATGGTTTATCAAAGATTTTCTAAAAATACCCTAAAAATTGGGCCCCTAAATTTCCTACAATTGGGGCCCGGGCTTTTGGGCGGTAGTTTGCCCGGTGGACTTGCCCCCTGTTTTAAAAAATGGGAATTACATTAGCCATTTTCCCAAATATCAGACCCACACCTGTTTGAAAAATTAAATTAAAAATGTTAATATTTTTTTCCACGAGTTCCTTTTTGCTTTCCCTTAAGAACCCTTGCAAAAAAAAAATAAGGCCCGGGGATTTATTTTGTTTCAGTCGGCCCGCCCATAATCATTTCGCTAGTGACTGTGTTTTTAACATAATTTATTTTTCTTCTGGGTTCTGAAAAAATTTAAATTACGGGGAATATTATTAATGTCTTCCTGTGTGAAAACCGGGAAAATAATTATTAAAAAAAAAAGAATATCATTCTCCTTGTCAGTAAGATCCCCAAAAGTTTTTTTTAAGGGGCCCCCATCCCCAAACTTTTTTTTTTCTATAAACCGGGAAAAACTTTTGGGTTAGTTTTAAATCCCAAACAACTTTTTCATAGCCCCGTTTATTTTCTTTTTCCCCTTTTTTTCGTCCCCTCTTAATGTCAGTATACTGATTTATAAGATGACCCCCCTTTTTTTTAATGGCCTATAAATTCCTTTCTTCTGCCCTAAAAGATATTTGAGCCTATTATTCATCCATTTTGGGTCATTTCTACTTGATCTAATTTCTTTATACGGTATAAATGTTCTTTGGGCAGCCTGTATAGTGTTAAGAAAACTGTCATATTGATACCTCTCTTCTTCACCCCAGTCCACAGTTGATAAGTGTTCTCTAAGTCCATTATAATCTGCTAAGCGAAAATCTGGGACCATTACTGAATTATCCCTACTATCATACATCCATTCAATGCTAAAGGTAATTGACTTGTGGTCGCTTGAGCCGAGTTCCTCTGTAATTTCTAAATTATTAACAAGGGTTTCCTTGCTTGTCAGACATTAATAATATTCAGGAAGACATTAATAATATCCCAGTAATTAATTTTTACAGAGGCCCAGAAGAAGATAAATTATGTAATATCACAGTCACTAGCGAAATGATTATGAAACAGCTGGACCGACTGAAACAAAATAAATCGCCTGGTCCTGATGAGCTTTTTGCAAGGGTTCTTAAGGAATGCAAAATGGAACTCTGTGAACCAATATCTAACATTTTTAATTTATCTCTTCAAACAGGTGTAGTGTCTGATATGTGGAAGATAGCTAATGTAATTCCTATTTTTAAAGCAGGGGACAAGTCACTACCGTCAAACTACCGCCCAATAAGCCTGACCTCAATTGTAGGCAAATTACTAGAGTCAATTATAGCTGATATTATTAGAAGCCATCTAGATAACCATAATTTGATTAATGATACCCAGCATGGATTCACGAGGGGCCGTTCCTGCCTATCTAATTTATTAACCTTCTTCAGTAAAGCTTTTGAGGCTGTTGATCACGATAAAGAATTCGATATTGTTTATTTAGACTTTAGTAAGGCTTTTGATAGAGTACCGCACCAGAGACTGTTAAAGAAAGTGGCAGCTCATGGCATTGGGGGAAAAGTGCTGTCATGGATCGAGTCATGGCTCACCAATAGGAAGCAGAGAGTGTGCATAAATGGGGTTAAATCCGAATGGGGACTTGTAACAAGTGGTGTTCCACAGGGATCAGTCTTAGGCCCATTGTTATTTATAATATATATCAATGACCTTGATGAGGGAATTACTAGTGATATGAGCAAATTCGCCGACGACACGAAGATAGGTAGGATAATTGATTCAAACATAGATGTCATAGAACTTCAGGAAGATTTAGACAAACTTAATTCGTGGTCAGAAAAGTGGCAGATGCAGTTCAATGTAGATAAATGCAAGGTTCTGAAGCTCGGGAGTGTCCATAACCCAAGCACTTATAAGTTAAATAACGTAGAACTTAGCCATACAGATTGCGAGAAGGACTTGGGGTGATGGTAAGCAGCAACCTTAAACCAAGACAGCAATGCCTAAGCGTACGTAATAAGGCAAATAGATTACTGGGATTTATATCAAGAAGTGTTAGCAACAGAAGTCCAGAGGTTATATTACAGCTTTATACATCATTAGTAAGGCCTCACCTAGATTACGCAGCTCAGTTCTGGTCTCCATATTACAGAATGGACATAAATTCGTTAGAAAACATTCAGCGTAGAATGACTAAATTAATACATAGCATTAGAAATCTTCCTTACGAAGAAAGATTGAAGACCCTAAAATTACATTCACTTGTAAGACGTAGAATGAGGGGAGACATGATCGAGGTATACAAGTGGAAAATGGGTATTAACAAAGGGGATATAAATAAGGTCTTGAGGATATCTCTCCAAGAGAGAACCCGCAATAATGGATTCAAGTTAGATAAGTTTAGATTTAGAAAGGATATAGGAAAGTATTGGTTTGGAAATAGGGTAGTTGATGAGTGGAACAGTCTGCCTAGTAGGGTTATTGAAGCTAGGACCTTGGGTAGTTTCAAATTTAGGTTGGATAAATTCATGAGTGAGAGGGTTGGATTTGAGTGGGACTCGCATGAGTGGGTAGAATTGTCAAAGCTTATTTCTTGGGTAGCATTGAAAATTGGGTTGAGCAAATATTCTGTTAGTGGGACGGATTGTGAAGGACTTGCCTAGTATGGGCCAACAGGCCTGCTGCAGTGTTCCTCCTTTCTTATGTTCTTAAACTGCTTCAAAAAGCAATCCTGAACTACTTCTAAAAAGTCGTTAGATTCTAAATTCCCTGTCATGAAATTCTAATCAATCAGACTAAAGTTAAAGTCCCCTAGAATTACTACGTTATCGTGTCTTGTGGCCTTAACAATTTCCTCCCAAAGTAGTCTCCCTTGTTCCCTATCTAAGTTTGGAGGACGGTAAATCACGCCTAAAATCAATTTTTCACACCCTCTGAAAATTCTATCCAGACAGACTCTGTATGTGTTAATTCAGACTTTATACCCGTTTTTATGCAACAATTTAAATGATCACGGACATAGAGTGCCACCCCACCCCTTTCCCGATACTTCTGTCTACTTGGAACAATTTAAACCCTGAATGTGACATTCGGCAGGAAGTCCTGATTTTTCATATTAAACCATGTCTCAGTTATTGCAAAACATCAATATTACCCGTACTTGCAACTAATCTCAACTCGTCCATCTTATTCCTAGCACTACGACTATTGGTGTAATATATATTTAGAGACCCTCCTTTCTCTTTACCCTTCCTGCTCATCTCTGTTTTTCCACTATAACTATTACTGTCCTTGTCATCTAGTGTCACTAGCTTTCCACTATCCACCTTATTCTGCCTATTACTAGTTCTCCTACAACTTATAATATTACTACACTGGGACTTCTCTGTTTTCCCCCCAAAACCCATACCACTAACTATTTCTAGTTTAAAGCCCTAACAGCTCCCTCCACTGCAGTTGCCAGTGCCCCACCCCAGACCTGGATAAGTGAACCCCATCCCTGGCATACATGTCATTTCTGCCATAGAAGAGGTCCCAGTTGTCAATGAATGTTACTGAATTTTCCTTACAGTATTTGTCCAGCCAGCAATTGACACCAATTGCCCTGGACAGCCATTCATTTCCAACTCCTCTCCTTGGCAAAATACCACATATGACAGGGTTCCCACCCTTCTTCCTAATTATGTCTATTGCTGACCTAAACCTGCTAGTCAGGTCCTCACTCCTACGTCTGCCAACATCGTTGCCTCCAGCACTGAGACAGATAATAGGATTGCTCCCATTACCTCTCATGATGTCGTCCAGACGGCTAACAATATCCTCCATCCCAGCCCCAGGAAAGCAAACCCTCTGTCTCCTACTCCTATCAATCAAACAGAAAGCCCTATCCATGTACCTAACCTGACTGTCCCCAACAACAACAATGTTTTTACCTTCCTTTGTGTCTTTCGTCGTGACGCTCCCAGAAGTCGACTCACATTCATCGGGTAGCACGGAGAATGGGTTCGATGTTTCCACAACATTCTCCTGGGTCTTCGTTGTTTCTACCTCTCCACCCGTCCTCTTGAGCCTTAACTTTGTCCCATGCGTTTTAGCCACTGTCCAGGTTCCTTTCCTGGCTTGAGGATTCTCAACAGGAGGATTACTACGAATCCTCTTGTTTTCCTCAGTCAGTCGCTGTATCTCAAGCTTAGCTACCCTCAGTTCTTCCTTCAGCTGCTGGTAGAGTAGCTCAAGAGAGGACATCTTCTTCAGATTGACAGAGAGCACACAAGACACGTCTTCACTGAGTTAAGTCAGGTCCACCACTGAGTTAAGTCAGGTCCACCACTGAGTTAAGTCAGGTCCACCACTGAGTTAAGTCAGGTCCACCACTCAAGTTAAGTCAGGTCCACCACTGAGTTAAGTCAGGCCTGCAGCAGGCCTGTTGGCCCATACTAGGCAGGTCCTTCACAATCCGTCCCACTAACAGAGAGATTTCTTATACTGTAAATCATTTTAGTCATTCTTCTTTGTATGTTCTCCAATGAATCTATATCCATCCTGTAGTAAGGAGACCAAAACTGAGCTGCATAATCCAAATGAGGTCTCACTAGTGATGTATAGAGCTGTAAAATAACTTTTGGACTTCTGTTGCTTATGAATCTCATATTTGATTAATGAATCTCAGCATGGGTTTACGAGAGGTCGTTCCTGCCTGACAAATTTACTGACGTTTTTCAATAAAACATTTGAGGCAGTAGACAGTGATAAAGAATATGATATAGTTTACTTGGATTTCAGTAAGGCCTTCGATAGAGTACCTCACAAGAGACTCTTAAGAAAGGTGGCAGCTCATGGTATAGGAGGTAAAGTTCTAGCATGGATAGAGGCATGGCTTACCAATAGAAAGCAGAGAGTTTCCATTAATGGGGTCAAATCTGAATGGGGATTTGTCACTAGTGGCGTTCCACAAGGATCAGTTTTGGGCCCATTGTTGTTCATAATTTACATTAATGACCTTGATGAAGGAATTGCAAGTGACATGAGTAAATTTGCTGATGATACAAAAATAGGCCGTATAATTCATTCTGAGGAGGATAACAGTGAACTCCAGGAGGATTTGGATAAATTAATGTCTTGGTCTGAAAAGTGGCAGATGAAGTTCAATGTGGACAAGTGTAAGGTGCTTGTCGTTGGTAATGAAAATATCCCTCGAATTTATAAACTAGGTGAAGTTGAGCTTGATCATACAGAATGTGAAAAAGACTTGGGAGTCATGGTAAGCAGAAATCTAAAGCCAAGACAACAGTGCCTAAGTGTGCGCAATAAGGCTAACAGATTACTAGGATTTATTTCAAGAAGTATAAGCAACAGAAGTCCAAAAGTTATTTTACAGCTCTATACATCACTAGTGAGACCTCATTTGGATTGTGCAGCTCAGTTTTGGTCTCCTTACTACAGGATGGATATAGATTCATTGGAGAACATACAAAGAAGAATGACTAAAATGATTTACAGTGGGAGGGGCTGGGTTTGATTTGTGTCGTGAGTACGGGAATAAATTCTTAGGTAGTGGTGGTTTTGATAAGGACCTGCCTTGTATGGGCCAGTAGGCCTTCTGCAGTGTTCCTCCATTCTTATGTTCTTATGTTCTTATGTTCTTATACTTCTTGAAATAAATCCTAGTAATCTGTTAGCCTTATTGCGCACACTTAGGCACTGTTGTCTTGGCTTTAGATTTCTGCTTACCATGACTCCCAAGTCTTTTTCACATTCTGTATGATCAAGCTCAACTTCACCTAGTTTATAAATTCGAGGGATATTTTCATTACCAACGACAAGCACCTTACACTTGTCCACATTGAACTTCATCTGCCACTTTTCAGACCAAGACATTAATTTATCCAAATCCTCCTGGAGTTCACTGTTATCCTCCTCAGAATGAATTATACGGCCTATTTTTGTATCATCAGCAAATTTACTCATGTCACTTGCAATTCCTTCATCAAGGTCATTAATGTAAATTATGAACAACAATGGGCCCAAAACTGATCCTTGTGGAACGCCACTAGTGACAAATCCCCATTCAGATTTGACCCCATTAATGGAAACTCTCTGCTTTCTATTGGTAAGCCATGCCTCTATCCATGCTAGAACTTTACCTCCTATACCATGAGCTGCCACCTTTCTTAAGAGTCTCTTGTGAGGTACTCTATCGAAGGCCTTACTGAAATCCAAGTAAACTATATCATGTAATAATATTGGTAGAATTACCGACAAAATGTTAAGTAAAAGGACACAATTGCAACTAATGTGACATTTTATTGTGGCAACGTTTCGCTCTCCAGGAGCTTTCTCAAGCCGTTACAAGCGATAAATGGACATAGTTGGTATATATATACTGTCAAGGTGAGGTGAAAACACTAGTGGTGTTAGAAATAGTAGTGATATAAGTAGTATTAGTAGTAGTAGTAGTAGTAGTAGAAGTAATACAATAAGGTAGTACAATCAATATGCACGTGAGTAAAAGGTGATAAAACAAATACTTGGGTAGTATAACAATAGGTTAGACAAATATTTCTGCTGGAGGTTGAAATATAAAAGGCCAGTAGGAGTGTTCCACATCTACGATGTGCTAAACTAACAGGAGAGACTATGTGATGGTAGGGTTTACTGTTTTCAGGAGGATTCTTGCTAAGACTTCAGAGATGGTGAAGCTGCCTTTGTTTTGTTTAATTGTGTTAGAAACAGAGATAAGTGCTGATTCAAGGCATTTTCGACTACGGAAATTAGTTTCTTTGATTACTAGTCGGGCGTCTTTGAATTTCATGAGATGATTGTTGGAATTTCGGTGTTGTACGCAGGCGTTGTTCAGGTTATCGTTTCTGCATGCATTCATGTGTTCATTGATGCGTGTCGAAAATGCCTTGAATCAGCACTTATCTCTGTTTCTAACACAATTAAACAAAACAAAGGCAGCTTCACCATCTCTGAAGTCTTAGCAAGAATCCTCCTGAAAACAGTAAACCCTACCATCACATAGTCTCTCCTGTTAGTTTAGCACATCGTAGATGTGGAACACTCCTACTGGCCTTTTATATTTCAACCTCCAGCAGAAATATTTGTCTAACCTATTGTTATACTACCCAAGTATTTGTTTTATCACCTTTTACTCACGTGCATATTGATTGTACTACCTTATTGTATTACTTCTACTACTACTACTACTACTACTAATACTACTTATATCACTACTATTTCTAACACCACTAGTGTTTTCACCTCACCTTGACAGTATATATATACCAACTATGTCCATTTATCGCTTGTAACGGCTTGAGAAAGCTCCTGGAGAGCGAAACGTTGCCACAATAAATGTCACATTAGTTGCAATTGTGTCCTTTACTTAACAAACTATATCATATTCTTTATCACTGTCTACTGCCTCAAATGTTTTATTGAAAACGTCAGTAAATTTGTCAGGCAGGAACGACCTCTCGTAAACCCATGCTGAGATTCATTAATCAAATTATGTTCTTCAAGGTGACTTCTGATAATATCAGCTATAATTGATTCTAATAATTTGCCTACTATAGACGTGAGGCTTATTGGACGGTAATTTGATGGAATGGACTTATCCCCTGATTTGAATATAGGAACTACATTAGCTATCTTCCACATCTCTGGCACAACACCAGTTAGGATGGACGTATTAAACACATTCGTTAATGGCTGACTAAGTTCCATTATGTCTCCCCTCATTCTACGTCTTACAAGTGAATGTAATTTTAGGGTCTTCAATCTTTCTGACAACATCGACTCAAGATTGAGGGCCTGACAACCTCACACTCCTCCTGTTCTTCACGATTCTCCTTTGTATGGACTGATGAAGCCACTGTGTGGCGAAACGTTTCCTCAATAAAGATATCCTAGTGTTGCATATGTGTCTAATTTACCATGATCGAGGTATACAAGTGGAAAATGGGTATTAACAAAGGGGATATAAATAAGGTTATGAGGATATCTCTCCAAGAGAGAACCGTTGTCAATAAAGGATTACATTATACTGCTTATGTGTTTATTTTTCCATTGTGTCGGTATTTTATACCATTTATTTCCAAGAGAGAACCCGCAATAATGGATTCAAGTTAGATAAGTTTAGATTTAGAAAGGATATAGGAAAGTATTGGTTTGGAAATAGGGTAGTTGATGAGTGGAACAGTCTGCCTAGTAGGGTTATTGAAGCTAGGACCTTGGGTAGTTTCAAATTTAGGTTGGATAAATTCATGAGTGAGAGGGGTTGGATTTGAGTGGGACTCGCACATGAATAAATAGAATTATCAAAGCTTATTTCTTGGGTAGCATTGAAAATTAGATTGAGCAAGTGTTCTGTTAGTGGGACGGATTGTGAAGGACCTGCCTAGTATGGGCCAACAGGCCTGCTGCAGTGTTCCTCCTTTCTTATGTCCTTATAGTTTTCAGTAATTCTCAGATCTTTCAAAAGGGAGACTGTTGTGGCTTTAATACCCCTAAAATCTTTGAAGAGAGGATCTTGTCCCATCCGCAACACTTCCAATTCCTTCATAACGGGAGTTGGCTTTACAGTAATATCCCAAATATTTCAAGAGGATACATGGTAGTTTAGTAACTCCCCGGGCTCTTTAGTGCAAAGGCCTAATATTTTAATAATATTCCAACTCCTTGTTGTCACCACTAAGAACATAAGAACATAAGAATGGAGGAACACTGCAGAAGGCCTACTGGCCCATACAAGGCAGGTCCTTATCAAAACCACCACTACCTAAGAATTTATTCCCGTACTCACGACACAAATCAAACCCAGCCCCTCCCACTCATATATTTGTCCAATCTCTTTTTAAAGCCACCCAAGGTCCTAGCCTCTATCACAGTACTCGGAAGATTGTTCAAGTTAGATAAGTTTAGATTTAGAAAGGATATAGGAAAGTATTGGTTTGGAAATAGGGTAGTTGATGAGTGGAACAGTCTGCCTAGTAGGGTTATTGAAGCTAGGACCTTGGGTAGTTTCAAATTTAGGTTGGATAAATTCATGAGTGAGAGGGGTTGGATTTGAGTGGGACTCGCGCATGAGTGGGTAGAATTGTCAAAGATTATTTCTTGGGTAGCATTGAAAATTGGGTTGAGCAAATATTCTGTTAGTGGGACGGATTGTGAAGGACCTGCCTAGTATGGGCCAACAGGCCTGCTGCAGTGTTCCTCCTTTCTTATGTTCTTATGTTCCACGCATCTACAACTCTGTTCGAAAACCAGTACTTGCCTATGTCCTTTCTAAATCTAAATTTATCCAATTTAAATCCGTTATTTCTGGTTCTTACTTGGTTGGATATCCTCAGTATTTTATTAATATCTCCTTTGTTTATGCCCATCATCCACTTGTACACCTCGATGATATCTCCCCTCATTCTACGTCTCTCCAGAGAGTGGAGATTCAACGCTCTAAGTCTATCTTCATACGGGAGATTTCTTATACTGTAAATCATTTTAGTCATTCTTCTTTGTATGTTCTCCAATGAATCTATATCCATCCTGTAGTAAGGAGACCAAAACTGAGCTGCATAATCCAAATGAGGTCTCACTAGTGATGTATAGAGCTGTAAAATAACTTTTGGACTTCTGTTGCTTATACTTCTTGAAATAAATCCTAGTAATCTGTTAGCCTTATTGCGCACACTTAGGCACTGTTGTCTTGGCTTTAGATTTCTGCTTACCATGACTCCCAAGTCTTTCTCACATTCTGTATGATCAAGTTCTACTTCACCTAGTTTATAAATTCGAGGGATATTTTCATTACCAAGGACTAGCACCTTACACTTGTCCATAAGAACATAAGAACATAAGAAAGGAGGAACACTGCAGCAGGCCTGTTGGCCCATACTAGGCAGGTCCTTCACAATCCATCCCACTAACAGAATAATTGCCCAACCTAATTTTCAATTCTACCTAAGAAATAAGCTTTGAAGATTCTATTAACTCAAGTGCGAGTCCCACTCAAATTCAACCCCTCTCACTCATGAATTTATCCAACCCAAATTTGAAACCACCCAAGGTCATAGCTTCAATGACCCTACTAGGCAGACTGATCCACTCGTCAACTACCCTATTTCCAAACCAATATTTTCCTATATCCTTTCTAAATCTAAACTTATCCAATTTGAATCCATTATTGCGGGTTCTCTCTTGGAGAGATATCCTCAAGACCTTATTTATATCCCCCTTATTAATACCCATCTTCCACTTAGATACCTCGATCATGTCTCCCCTCATTCTTCGTCTTACAAGTGAATGTAATTTAAGGGTCTTCAATCTTTCTTCATACGGAAGATTTCTAATGCTATGAATTATCTTTGTCATTCGTCGTGAATGTTTTCTAACGAATTTATATCCATTCTGTACAATGGAGACCAGAACTGAGCTGCATAATCTAGGTGAGGCCTTACTAATGATGTATAAAGCTGTAATATAACCGCTGGACTTCTGTTGCTTACACTTCTTGATATAAATCCCAGTAATCTATTTGCTTTATTTCTTACGCTTAACATAAGAACATAAGAAAGGAGGAACACTGCAGCAGGCCTGCTGGCCCACACTAGGCAGGTCCTTCACAATCCGTCCCACTAACAGAATATTTGCTCAACCCAATTTTCAATGCTACCCAAGAAATAAGCTTTGACAATTCTACCCACTCATGCGCGAGTCCCACTCAAATCCAACCCCTCTCACTCATGAATTTATCCAACCTAAATTTGAAACTACCCAAGGTCCTAGCTTCAATAACCCTACTAGGCAGACTGTTCCACTCATCAACTACCCTATTTCCAAACCAATACTTTCCTATATCCTTTCTAAATCTAAACTTATCTAACTTGAATCCATTATTGCGGGTTCTCTCTTGGAGAGATATCCTCAAGACCTTATTGATATCCCCTTTGTTAATACCCATTTTCCACTTGTATACCTCGATCATGTCTCCCTCATTCTACGTCTTACAAGTGAATGTAATTTTAGGGTCTTCAATCTTTCTTCGTAAGGAAGATTTCTAATGCTATGTATTAATTTAGTCATTCTACGCTGAATGTTTTCTAACGAATTTATGTCCATTCTGTAATATGGAGACCAGAACTGAGCTGCGTAATCTAGGTGAGGCCTTACTAATGATGTATAAAGCTGTAATATAACCTCTGGACTTCTGTTGCTAACACTTCTTGATATAAATCCCAGTAATCTATTTGCCTTATTACGTACGCTTAGGCATTGCTGTCTTGGTTTAAGGTTGCTGCTTACCATCACCCCCAAGTCCTTCTCGCAATCTGTATGGCTAAGTTCTACGTTATTTAACTTATAAGTGCTTGGGTTATGGACACTCCCGAGCTTCAGAACCTTGCATTTATCTACATTGAACTGCATCTGCCACTTTTCTGACCACGAATTAAGTTTGTCTAAATCTTCCTGAAGTTCTATGACATCTATGTTTGAATCAATTATCCTACCTATCTTCGTGTCGTCGGCGAATTTGCTCATATCACTAGTAATTCCTCATCAAGGTCATTGATATATATTATAAATAACAATGGGCCTAAGACTGATCCCTGTGGAACACCACTTGTTACAAGTCCCCATTCGGATTTAACCCCATTTATGCACACTCTCTGCTTCCTATTGGTGAGCCATGACTCGATCCATGACAGCACTTTTCCCCCAATGCCATGAGCTGCCACTTTCTTTAACAGTCTCTGGTGCGGTACTCTATCAAAAGCCTTACTAAAGTCTAAATAAACAATATCGAATTCTTTATCGTGATCAACAGCCTCAAAAGCTTTACTGAAGAAGGTTAATAAATTAGATAGGCAGGAACGGCCCCTCGTGAATCCATGCTGGGTATCATTAATCAAATTATGGTTATCTAGATGGCTTCTAATAATATCAGCTATAATTGACTCTAGTAATTTGCCTACAATTGAGGTCAGGCTTATTGGGCGGTAGTTTGACGGTAGTGACTTGTCCCCTGCTTTAAAAATAGGAATTACATTAGCCATCTTCCACATATCAGACACTACACCTGTTTGAAGAGATAAATTAAAAATGTTAGATATTGGTTCACAGAGTTCCATTTTGCATTCCTTAAGAACCCTTGCAAAAAGCTCATCAGGACCCGGCGATTTATTTTGTTTCAGTCGGTCCAGCTGTTTCATAATCATTTCGCTAGTGACTGTGATATTACATAATTTATCTTCTTCTGGGCCTCTGTAAAAATTAATTACTGGGATATTATTAATGTCTTCCTGTGTGAAAACCGAGAGAAAATAATTATTAAAAATAGAGCACATATCATTCTCCTTGTCAGTAAGATGCCCAAAGTTATTTTTAAGGGGACCTATCTTATCCCTAACTTTTGTTCTATAAACATTGAACTTCATCTGCCACTTTTGAGACCAAGACATTAATTTGTCCAAATCCTCCTGGAGTTCACTGGTATCCTCCTTAGAATGAATCATACGGCCTATTTTTGTATCATCAGCAAATTTACTGGAAAAATAAACACATAAGCAGTATAATGTGATCCTTTATTGACAACGTTTCGCCCACGCAGTGGGCTTTATCGAGTCACAGACAGATCTACCTGGAAAATGAGCAACATGGAGATATATATAGGGTACAGTCAGGTGGAGAATGCTGGGTCAGGTGGAGAAAGCTGCATGTGAGTCTTAAAAAGTAGTGTGATAGTTAAAAACATAGTGTGACTTAAAGGACCTGCAGTGTACCATTCTGTGACTCGATAAAGCCCACTGCGTGGGCGAAACGTTGTCAATAAAGGATCACATTATACTGCTTATGTGTTTATTTTTCCATTGTGTCGGTATTTTATACCATTTATTTCCAGCAAATTTACTCATGTCACTTGCAATTCCTTCATCAAGGTCATTTATGTAGATTATGAACAACAATGGGCCTAAAACTGATCCTTGTGGAACGCCACTAGTGACTAATCCCCATTCAGATTTGACCCCATTAATGGAAACTCTCTGCTTTCTATTGGTAAGCCATGCCTCTATCCATGCTAGAACTTTACCTCCTATACCATGAGCTGCCACCTTTCTTAAGAGTCTCTTGTGAGGTACTCTATCGAAGGCCTTACTGAAATCCAAGTAAACTATATCATATTCTTTATCACTGTCTACTGCCTCAAATGTTTTATTGAAAAACGTCAGTAAATTTGTTAGGCAGGAACGACCTCTCGTGAACCCATGCTGAGATTCATAAGAACATAAGAAAGGAGGAACACTGCAGCAGGCCTGTTGGCCCATACTAGGCAGGTCCTTCACAATCCATCCCACTAACAGAATATTTGCTCAACCCAATTTTCAAAGCTACCCAAGAAATAAGCTTTGACAATTCTACCCACTCATGCGCGAGTCCCACTCAAATCCAACCCCTCTCACTCATGAATTTATCCAACCTAAATTTGAAACTACCCAAGGTCCTAGCTTCAATAACCCTACTAGGCAGACTGTTCCACTCATCAACTACCCTATTTCCAAGCCAATACTTTCCTATATCCTTTCTAAATCTAAACTTATCATAAGAACATAAGAACATAAGAAAGGAGGAACACTGCAGCAGGCCTGTTGGCCCATACTAGGCAGGTCCTTCACAATCCGTCCCACTAACAGAATATTTGCTCAACCCAATTTTCAATGCTACCCAAGAAATAAGCTTTGACAATTCTACCCACTCATGCGAGTCCCACTCAAATCCAACCCTCTCACTCATGAATTTATCCAACCTAAATTTGAAACTACCCAAGGTCCTAGCTTCAATAACCCTACTAGGCAGACTGTTCCACTCATCAACTACCCTATTTCCAAACCAATACTTTCCTATATCCTTTCTAAATCTAAACTTATCTAACTTGAATCCATTATTGCGGGTTCTCTCTTGGAGAGATATCCTCAAGACCTTATTTATATCCCCTTTGTTAATACCCATTTTCCACTTGTATACCTCGATCATGTCTCCCCTCATTCTACGTCTTACAAGTGAATGTAATTTTAGGGTCTTCAATCTTTCTTCGTAAGGAAGATTTCTAATGCTATGTATTAATTTAGTCATTCTACGCTGAATGTTTTCTAACGAATTTATGTCCATTCTGTAATATGGAGACCAGAACTGAGCTGCGTAATCTAGGTGAGGCCTTACTAATGATGTATAAAGCTGTAATATAACCTCTGGACTTCTGTTGCTAACACTTCTTGATATAAATCCCAGTAATCTATTTGCCTTATTACGTACGCTTAGGCATTGCTGTCTTGGTTTAAGGTTGCTGCTTACCATCACCCCCAAGTCCTTCTCGCAATCTGTATGGCTAAGTTCTACGTTATTTAACTTATAAGTGCTTGGGTTATGGACACTCCCGAGCTTCAGAACCTTGCATTTATCTACATTGAACTGCATCTGCCACTTTTCTGACCACGAATTAAGTTTGTCTAAATCTTCCTGAAGTTCTATGACATCTATGTTTGAATCAATTATCCTACCTATCTTCGTGTCGTCGGCGAATTTGCTCATATCACTAGTAATTCCCTCATCAAGGTCATTGATATATATTATAAATAACAATGGGCCTAAGACTGATCCCTGTGGAACACCACTTGTTACAAGTCCCCATTCGGATTTAACCCCATTTATGCACACTCTCTGCTTCCTATTGGTGAGCCATGACTCGATCCATGACAGCACTTTTCCCCAATGCCATGAGCTGCCACTTTCTTTAACAGTCTCTGGTGCGGTACTCTATCAAAAGCCTTACTAAAGTCTAAATAAACAATATCGAATTCTTTATCGTGATCAACAGCCTCAAAAGCTTTACTGAAGAAGGTTAATAAATTAGATAGGCAGGAACGGCCCCTCGTGAATCCATGCTGGGTTCACGAGGGGCCATTCAATAATCAAATTATGTTCTTCAAGGTGACTTCTAATAATATCAGCTATAATTGATTCTAATAATTTGCCTACTATAGATGTGAGGCTTATTGGACGGTAATTTGATGGAATTGACTTATCCCCTGATTTGAATATAGGAACTATATTAGCTATCTTCCACATCTCTGGCACAATACCAGTTAGGATGGACGTATTAAACACATTTGTTAATGGCTGACTAAGTTCCATCTTGCATTCTTTAAGTACCCTGGAAAACAACTCGTCGGGTCCCGGGGACTTATTTTGCTTCAGTTTATCTATCTGTTTGATAACCATGTCCCTCGTGACAGTAATATTAGTTAACTTGAATTCTTCAGAAGACGACCTGTAATGTCAGAAGAGACCTGTAATGTCACATCAGCATCACCATTACCATCACACATTTCTGGACATATTGTTGCTGCCACCACACAAGTTAGGAAGGACTTGTTCTGTATCTACTACCACCACACAGTTCAGGGCATGTGTTGTCACAACTGCCATAACTAACACCGCACAATTAAGGAAGAACCTGTATTGTCACTGTTTCTGCCATATAATTCAGGAGGGATTGAGAATCAAAAACAACAAGAGAGAGAGAGAGAGAGAGAGAGAGAGAGAGAGAGAGAGAGGTGGTGAGAGGAAGAGCAAGTAGTGCATATCATATTCCTGCTTGTCATTGTTTTATAACGTTGCATTCTATATGAGGATGAGTAGAAAGGGAAGCAGGTGGGTGGAGGAGGAACAAATAGTGGTGAAAGCTGGTGGTTGAAGGGGAAGAGAGTTAGGAAAGTTGATGGGTGGAGTGGGAAGAGAGGAGGGGGGGGTTTATTTAATGGCCACATAATATAAATAGCAATAAGAAGAGGAAGAAAATCGATAAAAAATATAAGAGGGAGAAAATCAATAGAAGGGAAGAACACTAAGCCTAGAAGTGTCACCAGTGTTTGGTCTTCGTTAAGGGAAGGCAGTGTGAAGCAGTCTTTATTTGTAATTCACCTTAGGCTTGTTTTCGTGAGCCCGAAACATGTGGTCCTCATTCAGTCATCAATTTTATTGTCTATGTATGTTCGTTCGTGCCACTGACCAATGACTGTCTATCCCTCCCTAAGCTTACCTACCTTTCAAACGTCCCCCGTCCTTCAGCAGCTGCAAACTAAAAATTTATGACACCTTCTAAAGTCCATCATTGAAAAGAGACGTCATAAAATTTCCTTTGGATTACAAATAATCAATATTAGCTTCTCTCCAGACTCGGGGACTGGCAATACTCACAGACTCACTGATTGAATTGCCATCCTTCATGACATCCGCAGTAGACAGTCAACTAAACTTCAATTTTATAGATTTTTTCCCAGGCAACGCCACTCACAGAATGAGTGGAGATGCCACTCATGCTGTGAGTGAAAATATCGTCATAAAAATCTCATATAGTTGACACACATTTTGTGGTATCAGTTCTAACAGATACCACAAAAGATGTGAGAGTGGGTGAGATGTTATCAACGAATTTTGTAGAAAATAAGAACAAGTTTTGGAGTGAGATTAATAAGTTGAGGAAGTCTAGAGAAAGAATGGATTTGACAGTTAAAAATAGGAGAGGAGAGTTATTAAATGGAGAGTTAGAGGTATTGGGAAGATGGAGGGAATATTTTGAGGAATTGTTAAATGTTGATGAAGATAGGGAAGCTGTGATTTCGTGTATAGGGCAAGGAGGAATAACATCTTGTAGGAGTGAGGAAGAACCAGTTGTGAGTGTGGGGGAAGTTCGTGGGGCAGTGGGTAAAATGAAAGGGGGTAAGGCAGCTGAGATTGATGGGATAAAGATAGAAATGTTAAAAGCAGGTGGAGATATAGTTTTGGAGTGGTTGGTGCTATTATTTAATAAATGTATGGAAGAGGGTAAGGTACCTAGGGATTGGCAGAGAGCGTGCATAGTTCCTTTGTATAAAGGCAAAGGGGACAAAAGAGAGTGCAAAAATTATAGGGGAATAAGTTTGTTGAGTGTACCTGGTAAAGTGTATGGTAGAGTTATTATTGAAAGAATTAAGAGCAAGAAGGAGAGTATCATAGCAGATGAACAAGGAGATTTTAGGAAAGGTAGGAGGTGTGTAGACCAAGTGTTTACAGTGAAACATATAGCTGAACAGTATTTAGATAAGGGTAAACAGGTTTTTGTGGCATTTATGGATTAGGAAAAGGCGTATGACAGGGTGGATAGGGGGGCAATGTGGCAGATGTTGCAGGTGTATGGAATAGAAGGTAGGTTACTGAAAGCAGTGAAGAATTTATACGAGGATAGTGAGGCTCAGGTTAGAGTATGTAGGAGAGAGGGAGATTATTTCCCAATAAAAGTAGGCCTTAGACAAGGATGTGTGATGTCACCATGGCTGTTCAATATATTTATAGATGGGGTTGTAAGAGAAGTGAATGCGCGGGTGTTGGCAAGAAGTGTGGGGTTAAAAGATAAAAAATCTAACAGAAAGTGGGAGTTGTCACAGCTGCTTTTTGCTGATGACACTGTGCTTTTGGGAGATTCTGAAGAAAAGTTGCAGAGGTTGGTGGATGAGTTTGGTAGGGTATGTAAAAGAAGGAAATTGAAAGTGAATATAGGAAAGAGTAAGGTGATGAGGATAACAAAAAGATTAGGTGATGAAAGATTGGATATTAAATTGGAGGGAGAGAGTATGGAGGAGGTGAATGTATTCAGATATTTAAAAGTGGACGTGTCAGCAGATGGGTCTATGAAGGATGAGGTGAATCATAGAATTGATGAGATGAAAAGGGTAAGTGGTGCACTTAGGAGTCTGTGAAGACTCCGTGGAAGCAAAGAGGGGAATGTATGAGAGTATAGTTACACCAACACTCTTATATGGGTGTGAAGCATGGGTGGTGAATGTTGCAACGAGGAGAAGGCTGGAGGCAATGGAGATGTCATGTCTGAGATCAATGTGTGGTGTGAATATAATGCAGAGAATTCGTAGTGTGGAAATTAGGAGGAGGTGTCGGATTACCAAGACTATCCAGAGGGCTGATGAGGGGTTGTTGAGGTGGTTTGGGCATGTAGAGAGGATGGAACAAAGTAGAATGACTTCGAGAGTGTATAAATCTGTAGTGAAGGGAAGGCTGGGTAGGGGTCGGCCTAGAAAAGGTTGGATGGAGGGGGTAAAGGAGGTTTTGTGTGCGAGGGGCTTGGACTTCCAGCAAGCATGTGTGAGCGTATTTGATAGGAGTGAATGGAGACAAATGGTTTTTAATACTTGACGTGCTGTTGGAGTGTAAGCAAAGTAACATTTATGAAGGGATTCAGGGAAACCGGCAGGCCGGACTTGAGTCCTGGAGATGGGAAGTACAGTGTCTGTACTCTGAAGGAGGGGTGTTAATGTTGCAGTTTTATAACTGTAGTGTAAGCACGCCTCTGGCAAGACAGTGATGAAGTGAATGATGATGAAAGTTTTTCTTTTTCGGGCCACCCTACCTTGGTGGGAAACGGCCGATGTGTTAATAAAAAAAATAATAACAGTTCTAACAACAGCAGTTTCAATATACAGGCATCAATACTTTTACAAATTAAAAGTCTACATATCTACAGGCATCACTAAATTTACAAATTACCATCTAATTTATTTACAGTTAAAAGGTTGGTGCTTTATTTTACAGGAAAGCAGATCAACTCAGCAGGTATGGGTACTTGGGCAACCTGTGCTACTTTATCCCAGTAGGATTGGAGAACCTTGCTTCCGCCTGGAGGTGCTACAAGTTTCTTCAGAGAATTAGGTTCCAGCTCATCGAGACCACTAGAAACCCAAGGACTTGCTCTTTCCGGTTCCAGAGTGTCAGTGTGACATTCCTGAAAGGAAATACACGGTGTGGGTTTTTTTTCCCCCGGAGGACTACCAGTATCATTAAGCTTAATGAGAAACGTTGAACTCGCAGAGAGGGTCATACAACATTTTGTGAATGAAAGGTAATCAGGTTCGATCCAGCGAAGAGGAAGGCAGCTCTAATTCCTTGGTTCAAGAAAGGATCAGCATCAAGGTAGTAATAATTGATCCCGGATAAGGGCTAAAATGGAAGCACTTAACTTGTACTCACTGGAGCGCAGGCGAGAGAGCTACATCATAATCTACACCTGGAAGATCCTGGAGGGACTGGTTCCTAATCTGCACACAAAAATCACTCCCTACGAAAGCAAAAGACTTGGTAGGCGATGCAACATACGCCCAGTGAAAAATAGAGGCACCATTAGTACACTAAGAGAAAACAATAAGTGTTCGGGGCCCAAGACTGTTCATCAGCCTCCCACCAGCCATAAGGGGAATTACCAATAGATCCCTGGTTGTCTTCAAGAGGGAGCTGGACAGATACCTAAAGTCAGTGCCAGATCAGCCGAGTTGATCAGGCGTTGATCCACCGGGAAGCCTGGTCGTGGACCGGGCCGCGGGGGCGTTGATCCCTAAATACCCTCCAGGTAAAGATTCACAATCCGTTTCAAATGCTGAACAACTGTAGATGCACTAATGTGGATGCTCTCCACTGGCGCTGCGTATTCGAATATTGTTACCGCATACGTTCCTATGTGTATGTAAATGTATATGGGTGTATTCGTGTATGTCACTAGCTGCATCAGTGGCCGTAAAGTGTACATGTGTATATATCACTGGCTGCTGGGTGTACATGTGTGCATCTGCTTCATGTGCGTCACTTGCACGCAAGCCCCCAGTAAGAACTCTCTAGGAAGCGTTATACGCCTACTAGGGTGAACCTCCTAGACAAGTCTTCACTATGCATGCGACACGATATTTACGCGCGTACGTTTTTTGTTTGCATGTGCATCTCTCTGAGCATGTATGTGCATCTGTGAACATGTGTGTATACCTCTGAACATGTGTGTACACCTCTGAACATACGCGCACTTCTCTGAGCGTGTGTGTTCATTTCTGAATACGCGTATGCATCTCTAAGCATGCGTATATATATCTATGAGTATGTGTGTATACATCTCTCAGCGTGTGTGGACATCTCTCAGATTGTGTACATCTCTCGGCATGTGTGTACATGACCGAACATGAATATACATGCGCACTGGAAAGCTACACATGCGCACCATCGTCACACAAGACATTTCAGAGTGTGCGTGCATCATACGCATGACCTTAATGTTCGGATATCCCACTTGCCCAGACTCTCATTGCTCATTCCCTTGATGAGACGGGATGTGTTGTATTGCATGCATTTTGACGCTTGCCAAAGTTGCACTGCATGATGACTGCAAGGGAACATACGACGGTTATAGGGGAGGATAAACACAACGTTTGCGAGGGAAAAGGTAGGACCTCTGAAAATTGGGAATGGACAGCTGACGGATAACGAACTGGAAATGTGTTCTCTATTTAATGACTATTTTTTGTCAGTCTTTACACAAGAAGACGTAAATGAGATTCCAGAAATTAACAATTATTCAGTTCCTGAAGAATTCAAATTAACTAATATTACTGTCACGAGGAACATGGTTATCAAACAGATAGATAAACTGAAGCAAAATAAGTCCCCGGGACCCGACGAGTTGTTTTCCAGGGTACTTAAAGAATGCAAGATGGAACTTAGTCAGCCATTAACGAATGTGTTTAATACGTCCATCCTAACTGGTATTGTGCCAGAGATGTGGAAGATAGCTAATGTAGTTCCTATATTCAAATCAGGGGATAAGTCAATTCCATCAAATTACCGTCCAATAAGCCTCACATCTATAGTAGGCAAATTATTAGAATCAATTATAGCTGATATTATTAGAAGTCACCTTGAAGAACATAATTTGATTAATGAATCTCAGCATGGGTTCACGAGAGGTCGTTCCTGCCTAACAAATTTACTGACGTTTTTCAATAAAACATTTGAGGCAGTAGACAGTGATAAAGAATATGATATAGTTTACTTGGATTTCAGTAAGGCCTTCGATAGAGTACCTCACAAGAGACTCTTAAGAAAGGTGGCAGCTCATGGTGTAGGAGGTAAAGTTCTAGCATGGATAGAGGCATGGCTTACCAATAGAAAGCAGAGAGTTTCCATTAATGGGGTCAAATCTGAATGGGGATTAGTCACTAGTGGCGTTCCACAAGGATCAGTTTTAGGCCCATTGTTGTTCATAATTTACATAAATGACCTTGATGAAGGAATTGCAAGTGACATGAGTAAATTTGCTGATGATACAAAAATAGGCCGTATGATTCATTCTGAGGAGGATACCAGTGAACTCCAGGAGGATTTGGACAAATTAATGTCTTGGTCTGAAAAGTGGCAGATGAAGTTCAATGTGGACAAGTGTAAGGTACTAGTCCTTGGTAATGAAAATATCCCTCGAATTTATAAACTAGGTGAAGTAGAGCTTGATCATACAGAATGTGAAAAGACTTGGGAGTCATGGTAAGCAGGAATCTAAAGCCAAGACAACAGTGCCTAAGTGTGGCAATAAGGCTAACAGATTACTAGGATTTATTTCAAGAAGTATAAGCAACAGAAGTCCAAAAGTTATTTTACAGCTCTATACATCACTAGTGAGACCTCATTTGGATTATGCAGCTCAGTTTTGGTCTCCTTACTACAGGATGGATATATATTCATTGGAGAACATACAAAGAAGAATGACTAAAATTATTTACAGTATAAGAAATCTCCCGTATGAAGATAGACTTAGAGCGTTGAATCTCCACTCTCTGGAGAGACGTAGAATGAGGGGAGATATCATCGAGGTGTACAAGTGGATGATGGGCATAAACAAAGGAGATATTAATAAAATACTGAGGATATCGAACCAAGTAAGAACCAGAAATAACGGATTTAAATTAGATAAATTTAGATTTAGAAAGGACATAGGCAAGTACTGGTTTTCGAACAGAGTTGTAGATGCGTGGAACAATCTTCCGAGTAGATGAATGGTTCAGAGAACCGACAAGTTGTTAAATTAGACACATATGCAACACTTGGGTATCTTTATTGAGGAAACGTTTCGCCACACAGTGGCTTCATCAGTCCAATACAAAGAAGAAAGTAGTAATAAAAGGAGGAGTTTGATGTAATCAGTCCCTCGGCCTGGAGTCAATGTGTTCAGTTCATCAATCTTGAAGTAAATACAACATAAGGCAAATAGAAGTTGCTTATATACTGTAGACAGGTGAGATGAAGCAGGAGGAGGCGGGGTCATAGTGGTATCATCCACTAGTCGAAGTAAGTCCTTGTCCAAAGGTTTGGACAAATGTTGAAGAATCCTTTTGTATCAAGATCCCAAGAAGTTGCTGTGTCAGACAGGATGTAGATGAATGGTTCAGAGAACCGACAAGTTGTTAAATTAGACACATATGCAACACTTGGGTATCTTTATTGAGAAACGTTTCGCCACACAGTGGCTTCATCAGTCAATACAAAGAAGAAGTAGTAATAAAGGAGAGTTTGAGGTAATCAGTCCTCGGCCTGGAGTCAATGTGTTCAGTCCATCAATCTTGAAGTAAATAAACATAAGGCAAATAGAAGTTTCTTATATACTGAACAGGTGAGATGAAGCAGGAGGAGGCGGGTCATAGTGGTATCATCCACTTACTTCGACTAGTGGATGATACCACTATGACCCCGCCTCCTCCTGCTTCATCTCACCTGTCTACAGTATATAAGCAACTTCTCTTTGCCTTATGTGTGTCCGGGCCGGATGTACCGGCGAACATACAACAACAACAACCTTATGTTGTATTTACTTCAAGATTGATGGACTGAACACATTGACTCCAGGCCGAGGGACTGATTACCTCAAACTCCTCCTTTTATTACTACTTTCTTCTTTGTATTGGACTGATGAAGCCACTGTGTGGCGAAACGTTTCCTCAATAAAGATACCCAAGTGTTGCATATGTGTCTAATTTAACAATCTTCCGAGTACTGTGATAGAGGCTAGGACCTTGGGTGGCTTTAAAAAGAGATTGGACAAATATATGAGTGGGAGGGGCTGGGTTTGATTGGTGTCGTGAGTACGGGAATAAATTCTTAGGTAGTGGTGGTTTTGATATGGACTTGCCTTGTATGGGCCAGTAGGCCTTCTGCAGTGTTCCTCCATTCTTATGTTCTTATGTTCTTATGAAACATACCGCGATTGCAAGGGAAATATACTGCAATAACCTAATGTATTTAGAGCAGTCTCGTTGACGATTTGTCTTTGTTAAACATTTAAAAGAATCATACTTAATAAATTATGCTGTAGAACGAGACACCAAGTCTCACCTCATCTGCATGGTTTTGTGACCGGGAGAAGAGCGCAGAATTGTATTACCACTTTTCTCTTCTGCTAACTTTACCACATTTCTTGATTTAGTCTGCTTTTGATAGCAAATAAAACTGGTATTCTACATGAAATAGCCAGAATGATTGTTGGTGGTGTTCCTACTTCTATACTATTTAATGTGTTAATTAATGCTCTTCTAATGCACTCGCTATCTCACCTAATATAGCTATCAGCTATGTTGATGATATCGTGATCCATACAGCAGAGGTATAAGAAAATGAGCATCATTCTTAGTGAAGTATTCGACCAAGAGTAACAAGCTACATGTCCCGGCGGTTTGTCTGCAGAGAAAAAAATAAGGTACGTTAAATCTTCCAGAAATCTTGGTATAGACGTAAATCCACCATACCGCAACTAAATAAGAAACACGATGATAGGTTAAATTCACTCAGAGTTGTTCCTGCTACGTCTCCAACTATGGCGCGCATGGAAGAATAGTGAGAATGACGTATATAGCCTTTAGTAAATCCTTAATTGATTATGCTGCTCCTATATTAGTATTAACGAAAGACAAATCTCCTCGACACTAGTAGCTAATGCAAAAGGAAACCCCCAGAAATTGTATCAAGGTCATTAATATGAGGAAGAAGCTCGGTATTCCCTGTATCAGTAATATAATCATTAAATTTAATATATTCGTGGCATTAAAATGTTGAGAAATTAAACAAATACTGTGACTCTCTTACTAAATGTCTAGATGTTAATAAACACAAATACAAAGAGAGTGTTAAAACATACAAATATATTATATCCTATAACCTGCATGAACTGTGCCACTAAGAAAACAAGAACATGTTGAGATTGGCACAAGAATTAACAAGAAGATTTCATCATTACAAACTGAACTGTTTATTTGCCTGCCTAATAGCACTAAAATTAACTAATGACATTGAACTTGACTCTTGATCATTGCTGATTTTATGTTATCAGTGAACACACTTGACTCGACAAATGACTCTAAGAACATGCTTATTGGAAAATCAGGTATAGATATTAAAAAATCGGAGAGAAAGGAATTAATGCACAGTTCTTTTTGAATTTCGTCTCCCATTGAATTACCCCTGGATGATAAAACTGGTAAATTAGCCAAAGAAAATACTTTGAAAGAAAAAAGTTGAAAATGACATTGGTTTATGTATCAAGTATTAGAATTAGTATCAAGAGAAGATTAAATAACGTATCTGAATGTCATGTGAAAGCAGTTAGAAACCCTGAGTACATTTATATCTCTCAGTGATAAGCATAGGCAAGCACGTTTATGGAGCAACTTGCAGTGTAAACAAACTGACTGATGTGGGAGTAGCCAGGGTTGGGCTGGGTTGCAACTACTGGCAATTTTTTGTTATGTATATAGACGAAGAATTAGACATGTGCAACATCTGGGTATCTTTATTTGTAGACGTTTCGCCAACCAGTGGCTTTATCAATACAATACAAGGACATAATGTGAAGAATGTAAAATTTTATACAAAAGATGAAGTAATCAGTCCCTCAACCTTGGAGTTGG
Organism: Cherax destructor; assembly: GCA_009830355.1. Taxonomy (NCBI): domain Eukaryota; kingdom Metazoa; phylum Arthropoda; class Malacostraca; order Decapoda; family Parastacidae; genus Cherax; species Cherax destructor. The sequence goes on along the minus strand of WNWK01011855.1, from coordinate 37,374 downwards.
TGAAGAGCACAATAGTCTTGAAGACTCTGAAACACAGGGGCATATATAGCTTGGCGCTTATATGCCGGGGTCAAGTGAAGGACGTGCAGCAGATGAAGGCACTGTCACTGGTAGGTGGGATTTCCCAGTGGAAGTAGGACCTACCCAAGGGATGGGCCAGGAGTAAGCAAGAAGGTTGTGTAGATGTCCTCTGTTCCAAGATTCCATGATGTTGCAGTGTCTGATAAGTTGTACATGAATGGTATACAATACCGACGAGATGTTGCACATGTGTCTAATTATTTACCTTGTCGGCAATTTACACCATTCATGTACAATATGTATATAGACGATGCTCAAACTAAATGCCAAGTACATGGTCAGCCTTATGATCACTGTCTTGAAAACTATGTTCTTGATTGTTGATTTACTGAGAAATATGGAGATTGTATAGTAACCTAAATGCTGCCAGGTTATCTCAGTAGTTAAAATAAGATATCAGACTTTTTAAGCAAATATCCTAATATGATTATAACAGATGACATATAAATTATAATTTTTTACCCAGATGCATTCATTTTAATCCTTTTCTTAGGTTTATTTCCTAGGCTTTTTGGTTATCCACATAAACCCGCACTAACGTCTACATGATGGATATTCTCTACGAAATACAATAAACCACGCGTTTTGGAAGCAAAATCTAACTAATAAGTGAAGTCACATTAAAATGCGAGTGACGGTCTCAATTATATATTATAATTAAATATGGCTAAATGATGTTAATTTATAATCTACAGCATATGCAGATAAATAGGCCTAAGCATAGAAAATGAAAAGCAACGTCGGGCACGGTTGAGAGAGCGTAACTTAAACACGCGTCTCTCACCATCAATGACCTTCCCACACTCCGGCACGCTCTACATGCCATCAATGACCTTCCCACACTCCGGCACGCTTTACATGCCATCAATGACCTTCCAACACTCCGGCACGCTCTACATGCCATCAATGACCTTCCCACACTCCGGCACGCTCTACATGCCATCAATGACCTTCCCACACTCCGGCACGCTCTACATGCCATCAATGACCTTCCACACTCCGGCCCGCTCTACATGCCATCAATGACCTTCCCACACTCCGGCACGCTCTACATGCCATCAATGACCTTCCCACACTCCGGCCCGCTCTACATGCCATCAATGACCTTCCCACACTCCGGCACGCTCTACATGCCATCAATGACCTTCCCACACTCCGGCACGCTCTACATGCCATCAATGACCTTCCCACACTCCGGCCCGCTCTACATGCCATCAATGACCTTCCCACACTCCGGCACGCTCTACATGCCATCAATGACCTTCCCACACTACCAGCGCACGGGTGCCAGAGAGGGAGAGGAAGGCAGTCATTTACATACATTTCTTCCTGCGCAGGTCTAAAATTTGTGCTAACTACCGTGGAGTCTGACTACTACTACTACTACTGCTGCTACTGCTACTACTACTACTACTACTACTACTGCTACTGCTACTACTACTACTACTGCTGCTACTGCTACTACTACCACTTCCCTCTTTCTCCTTCCACCTTTATCCTAGTAGCATCAGTTGTGATCACAATTACTACTAACTCTTTCACTACCGCTTCACCATAACTCCTGCTACCACCACTACTGCAACTACAGCATCACCACTGATACTACCACCACTACTGCAACTACAGCATCACCACTGATGCTACTACCACTACTGCAACTACACCATCACCACTGATGCTGCTACCACTACTGCAACTACAGCATCACCACTGATGCTACTACCACTACTGCAACTACAGCATCACCACTGATGCTACTACCACTACTGCAACTACAGCATCACCACTGACACTACTACCACTACTGCAACTACAGCATCACCACTGATGCTACTACCACTACTGCAACTACAGCATCACCACTGATGCTACTACCACTACTGCAACTACAGCATCACCACTGATACTAGTACCACTACTGCAACTACAGCATCACTACTGATACTACTACCACTACTGCAACTACAGCATCACCACTGATGCTACTACCACTACTGCAACTACAGCATCACCACTGATACTACTACCACTACTGCAACTACAGCATCACCACTGATACTAGTACCACTACTGCAACTACAGCATCACCACTGATGCTACTACCACTACTGCAACTACAGCATCACCACTGATACTACTACCACTACTGCAACTACAGCATCACCACTGATGCTACTACCACTACTGCAACTACAGCATCACCACTGATACTACCACCACTACTGCAACTACAGCATCACCACTGATACTACCACCACTACTGCAACTACAGCATCACCACTGATACTACCACCACTACTGCAACTACAGCATCACCACTGATACTACTACCACTACTGCAACTACAGCATCACCACTGATACTACCACCACTACTGCAACTACAGCATCACTACTGATACTACTACAACTACAGCATCACCACTGATACTAGTACCACTACTGCAACTACAGCATCACCACTGATACTACCACCACTACTGCAACTACAGCATCACCACTGATACTACTACCACTACTGCAACTACAGCATCACCACTGATACTACCACCACTACTGCAACTACAGCATCACTACTACCACTACTGCAACTACAGCATCACCACTGATACTAGTACCACTACTGCAACTACAGCATCACCACTGATGCTACTACCACTACTGCAACTACAACATCACCACTGATACTACTACCACTACGGCAACTACAGCATCACCACTGATACTAGTACCACTACTGCAACTACAGCATCACCACTGATACTAGTATCACTACTGCAACTACAGCATCACCACTGATACTACTACCACTACTGCAACTACAGCATCACCACTGATACTACTACCACTACTGCAACTACAGCATCACCACTGATACTAGTACCACTACTGCAACTACAGCATCACCACTGATACTAGTACCACTACTGCAACTACAGCATCACTACTGATACTACTACCACTACTACAACTACAGCATCACCACTGATACTAGTACCACTACTGCAACTACAGCATCACCACTGATACTAGTACCACTACTGCAACTACAGCATCACTACTGATACTACTACCACTACTACAACTACAGCATCACCACTGATACTACTACCACTACTGCAACTACAGCATCACTACTGATACTACTACCACTTCTGAAACTACAGCATCACCACTGACACTACTACCACTACTGTAACTACAGCATCACTACTGATACTACTACCACTACTGCAACTACAGCATCACCACTGATGCTACTACCACTACTGCAACTACAGCATCACTACTGATACTACTACCACTACTGCAACTACAGCATCACAACTGATACTACTACCACTACTGCAACTACAGCATCACTACTGATGCTACTACCACTACTGTAACTACAGCATCACTACTGATACTACTACCACTACTGCAACTACAGCATCACTACTGATGCTACTACCACTACTGCAACTACAGCATCACTACTGATACTACTACCACTACTGCAACTACAGCATCACCACTGATGCTACTACCACTACTGCAACTACAGCATCACTACTGATACTACTACCACTACTGCAACTACAGCATCACAACTGATACTACTACCACTACTGCAACTACACCATCACAACTGATACTACTACCACTACAGCAACTACAGCATCACTACTGATACTAGTACCACTACTGCAACTACAGCATCACCACTGATACTACTACCACTACAGCAACTACAGCATCACCACTGATACTACTACCACTACTGCAACTACAGCATCACCACTGATACTACTACCACTACTGCAACTACAGCATCACTACTGATACTACCACCACTACTGCAACTACAGCATCACTACTGATACTACTACCACTACTGCAACTACAGCATCACCACTGATACTACTACCACTACAGCAACTACAGCATCACTACTGATACTACTACCACTACTGCAACTACAGCATCACTACTGATACTACTACCACTACTGCAACTACAGCATCACCACTGATACTACTACCACCACTGCAACTACAGTCTCACCACTGATACTACTACCACTACTGCAACTACAGCATCACTACTGATGCTACTACCACTACTGCAACTACAGCATCACTACTGATACTACTACCACTATTGCAACTATAGCATCACCACTGATACTACTACCACTACTGCAACTACAGCATCACCACTGATACTACCACCACTACTGCAACTACAGCATCACCACTGATACTACTACCACTACTGCAACTACAGCATCACCACTGATACTACTACCACTACTGCAACTACAGCATCACCACTGATACTACTACCACTACTGCAACTACAGCATCACCACTGATACTACTACCACTACTGCTACCGCTTCTTCCACTACCATTACCACTCCCTTCCCTCCTCGCTTCAGTGTGACTTGTCAGTAGTCCATGTCGGACCGAAACGTCGCCACTCTCTCCCCGCTAAACGTGCACAGGGCAACACTCCCCCATCTTAATAAGTTTTAACTCTTTGCCGTCCGTGGCGTGTCATTAAGTCTCATTCGCCTTTGGTTGCAATCTTTCTCATATTAAGTTATATTCGACTGATTATAATAATTTGATTTAAATATGTCTAGTGCGAGAGACTTATTTAATCCCTTAATATTATACATATATATGTACCATATAATTAAGGAGAGCCTTAACACTCTTTTTATAATGCGTATAATACAAGAGAGCCTTACTTATCCTTTGATACAGAGCCATATAATGTAAGATAGCCTTTATCTACCCCTTGATACGATACTGTATAATACGCGGACACCGGGCCGCGGGGGCGTTGACCCCCGAAACTCTCTTCAGGTATAATCTATCTTCAGTATCTTAATATAAGATAGACTCGTCTTTCCCATGATTCATTACTATATAAATCTAGACAACCTTATCTGCCCCTTGATACAGAATTATGTATCATTCAGCATCATTATATCTCCTCTACATATTATCCATCTGCAACTACATCATGGAAGCTTATTAAAAAAATATGTGCTCAGCTGCTGGCCTGTTCTATAGGGTGGTGGCACAGAGCCTGGTGGCACAGAGCCAGCTGTGTTGTCCTGACACTCTCCATCACACAGGGCGGGGTATATACATCAGGTAATGAAATCTGTCAGCCTGAGTTGGGAGACTTCAATAGGGCAATGAGTATATTGTCAGGCTTTCTACTACGTCAACTTTTAAGGAATTGTTCCAGTAGAGCTGGAATTGCTATTACCTGAGAATTGCCTTCTTTCCGAATGGCCTATCCCATGTGCATGGGAGATAGATTTTATGAAATTACCACCATATATGTACATCTATACATGCATACTTTTATGCACACGTGTATATGCATACCTCCCTATATAGATAAACATACATGCAAAAAGATCACAGTAAACAGGTGATATCAAAATATGCAAAACAACCACTATGAAAAAATAGAAGAATTCCAAGCGCTTTCGTGACTACTCACATTATCAAGGAACTAGTTCCTTGATAATGTGAGTAGTCACGAAAGCGCTTGGAATTCTTCTATTTTTTCATAGTGGTTGTTTTGCATAAACATACATGTGCATTCACACTAAAGTGATACACATTCAAGTATGTTATACACAGGTTGTGTACACAAGCGAGGGGAGAGGCTCCACGGGAGGCCCTGCCTGCTGCTACAAGAAGCAGCCAGCCAGACACAGTCAGGATTGAGGTCAAGGCTCGTCCGACTCCCTCTCCTTCTGCCAGCGAGGACCGGACACTGCCAGTGACCCTCTGGTTACTTATTCACAGTCTTGACATTCACAGTCAAGACACTCTCGGCACCTAGTGTATTAGTTCCCCTGCTTTGCATAACATAACACATGTGCCTAGCTAACCTTTCCATGCAATTTATTCTTCACATAATATCCAACAAATAAAATTTGATCAAAATGTCACGGTAACATGTGTAAGTCCCTGACATGGTTAAAGTTCATATATAATAAATGATTCACTATTACCTACTTTCTTAAGGCAGTGTTCTTCAGGAGAGATAGGCCTGGTGCTCACTCCAACCTAGACTAATCTAACCTAACATATTAAATTATTTATAAGTAATTTTTTACTATGAAAAGCAGCACCAAGGTTGTGACGAATACAATCTTTAAAGGATATTCGATTTCTTTATTAACGTTTCGGATATTCCTTCATCCATCATCAGAATAATAAAATTGCATTAAAGTAAAAGTATAGATCGATTTCAAAACACTTAAAATTTACAGCATGACTTAAGAAACACAACTAAGATAATTTAATCTATATGATTTACAACATATTTAAATTTGCATACATTTGTATAAAACTAACAAATCATACAAAGTCTATCGTATAGATTAACTTCCTTGAGTTGTGTTAATTCATTTCGTGGGTCCTTACCTGTGAGTCTAAATGAATGAATGAATGTTAATTCATGCTGTAGGTAGAATTTTAAATGTTTTTTTAATAGTTATTTGCTTTTATTGTAATACATTTTTTGACTCTGATGATGGATGAAGAAACATCCGAAACGTTAATAAAGAAATCGGATATCCTTTAAAAAAAAAAAACATTTATTCGTCACAGCCTTGATCCTGCTTTTCATACTGAAGATTCGTTTCCCACATGGAACCTCAGTTGCTAATGTGAATTTTTATTCCATATGAGACCCCACCCCGCATCAGAGAAAGTTAATCACACACCAACGCTGTTAAGCAACTGAGGTTGGAGTGTTAGGCAACCGAAATTAGTTGAGACAGTTAAATAGAACACAAGTGAGTCATAATTCCGTGGCTGGCTGAGCTTTCACTGAAAACGTCATTACTCTGCCATAACACTACTTCACACACTTTTATTACGGCTGAAGTCACTTACACGAGCACCTTTAGAATACAGAGGTTGTAGTGGTGTTTGGCAGATTCAATTCACTACAGCAAAATCAATATGAGGAAGAATAGTTAATACTACTGTAAGTCTCCTGGATACAGTGTTATTCTCACAATGTCAACATGAAAACCGGCTTGATGTGTAGAGGTTTCCTAGTTCCCATCCATGTTAGACTAGTGATTATGACTTAGAACTTAGTTTAAAGAGGGAAGTTGAAAACAATTCGAATATAACAGTAACATAAGTAAAGATCTAACCGAGAGTGTTCGTCCTCACCTCAGGAGAAAGGTGTCAATAACAAGTGTTCTCACTGAAAAAAAATGAAGGAAACAGTTCAAAGAAAATAATACGGAGGTATGTGGGAACTAAAATGAAATTAATGTTCAGAACTGAGCAGGAACCTCTACCAGAACTATGAAATATAAGAACAGTCCACACAGTTGGTTGAGAATATGGAAGTAACAAATATAATATATACTGAAAGAGAGTCGGATGCCCCAGTAACAAGGGTCCACACAAGTTGTCACCCTGGGCACTAAAATAAGGAGCTGAGCTTCAAAGTAAATCATTTGTACACATACGTATACGAGTCTTTGGAACTGGTAGAGCTCTACCAGACAACCAAAATACAACTGAGATGGAAGTAATTTAAAAGAAGGAAAATTTACAAGAGACAATAAATCGCCATCATGCATCCCTGACACGTATACCATGCAAGACTATAAAACTAATTCTAAGAAAAGGGTTCCTAGAAGAGGGACAAGGGACCTTTATCCTTGAACACCAGGACTGGTTTAAAGATGGCAGGACAGAGAATGGAGAGGGATTATGTATTCTTAAACAGTCAGGCCTCTGGCACTGTGCCACACATGTTATAAATTCACAAAATGTACAATCAGACCAAAGGGAAAGGGAGGGAACGACATTAAGGTGTCTTTACAGGGTTTTTCCAATACTGTGTGTGTGTGTGTGTGTGTACTCACCTAGTTGTACTCACCTAGTTGTGGTTGCAGGGGTCGATTCATAGCTCCTGACCCCGCCTCTTCACTGGCCGCTACTAGGTCACTCTCCCTGCGCCATGAGCTTTATCATACCTCTTCTTAAAGCTATGTATGGAACCTGCCTCCACTACATCGCTTCCCAAACTATTCCAATTCCCGACCACTCTGTGACTGAAGAAATACTTCCTAACATCCCTGTGATTCATCAGAGTCTTCAACTTCCAACTGTGTCCCCTTGCTGTTGTGTCCCATATCTGGAACATTCTGCCTCTGTCCACCTTGTCAATTCCTCTCGGTATCTTATATGTCGTTATCATGTCCCCCCTATCTCTCCTGTCCTCCAGTGTCGTCAGGTCTATTTCCCTTAACCTCACCTCGTAGGACATACCCCTTAGCTCCGGGACTAGTCTTGTTGCAAACATTTGCACTTTCTCTAGCTTCTTTACGTGCTTGGCTAGATGTGGGTTCCAAACTGGTGCTGCATACTCTAGTATGGGCCTAACGTACACAGTGTACAGGGTCCTGAACGATTCTTTATTAAGATGTCGGAATGCTGTTCTTAGGTTTGCTGGGCGCCCGTATGCTGCAGCAGTTATTTGGTTGATGTGCGCCTCAGGAGATGTGCCTAGTGTTATACTCACCACAAGATCTTTTTCCTTGAATGAGGTTTGTAGTCTCTGGGCCCCTAGACTGTACTCCGTCTGCGTTCTTATTTGCCCTTCCCCAATCTTCATGATTTGCACTTGGTATGGTTGAACTCCAGGAGCCAATTGCTTGACCAGGCTTGCAGTCTGTCCAGATCCCTTTGCAGTTCTGCCTGGTCCTCGTCCGATTGAATTCTTCTCATTAACTTCACATCATCTGCAAACAGAGACACTTCGGAGTCTATTCCTTCCGTCATGTCGTTCACAAATACCAGAAACAGCACCGGTCCTAGGACTGACCCCTGTGGAACCCCACTCGTCACCGGCGCCCACTCTGACACCTCGCCACGTACCATGACTCGCTGCTGTCTTCCTGACAGATATTCCCTGATTCATTGTAGTGCCTTCCCTGTTATCCCTGCCTGGTCCTCCAGCTTCTGCACTAATCTCTTGTGTGAAACTGTGTCAAACGCCTTTTTACAGTCCAAGAATATGCAATCTACCCACCCCTCTCTCTCTAGTCTTACTGCTGTCACCCTGTCGTAGAACTCCAGTAGGTTTGTGACACAGGATTTCCCCTCCCTGAAACCGTGTTGGCCGTCGTTGATACTCTCATTTCTTTCTAGGTGCTCCACCACTCTTCTCCTGATAACCTTCTCCATGACCTTGCATACTATACATGTCAGTGACACTGGTCTGTAGTTTAGTGCTACGTTCCTGTCTCCTTTTCTAAAAATTGGAACTACATTTGCTGTTTTCCATACCTCAGGTAGCTGCCCTGTTTCGATAGATGTGTTGAAGATTGTTGTTAGGGATACACATAACTCCTCTGCTCCCTCTCTCAGGACCCATGGAGAGATGTTATCCGGCCCCATCGCCTTTGAGGTATCTAGCTCGCTTAGTAGCCTCTTCACTTCCTCCTCAGTTGTGTGTATTGTGTCCAGTACCTGATGGTGTACCCCACCTCTCTGCCTTTCTGGAGGCCCTTCTGTCTCCTCTTTGAACACTTCTTTGAATATCATGTTGAGCTCCTCACACACTTCACGGTCATTTCTTGTGACCTCCCCTCCTTCCTTCCTCAGCCTGATCACCTGGTCCTTGACTGTTGTTCTCCTGATGTGGCTGTACAACAGCTTTGGCTCAGATTTGGCTTTCACTGCTATGTCATTCTCGTATTGTCTTTGGGCCTCCCTTCATACCTGTGCATATTCATTTCTGGCTCTTCGACTGCTCTCCTTATTCTCCTGGGTCCTTTGCCTACTGTACTTCTTCCATTCCCTGGCACACTTGGTTTTGGCTTCCCTGCATCTTTGGGTGAACCATGGGCTCATCCTGGCTTTTTCACTTTTCTTGTTACCCTTGGGTATAAACCTCTCCTCAGCTTCCTTGCAAATTGTTGTCATATATTCCATCATCTCGTTTATTGACTTCCCTGCCAGCTCTCTGTCCCACTGAACTCCGTGCAGGAAGTTCTTCATGCCCACGTAGTCATCTTTCTTGTAGTTTGGCTTCATACGTGCAGCCCTTCTTGCTTCCCCCTCCAAGTGTAACTCTACTATGTATTCGAAGCTTAGAACCATATGATCACTGGCCCCAAGGGGGCTTTCATGTGTGATGTCCTCAATATCTGCACTACTTAGGGTGAATACTAGGTCCAGTCTCGCTGGTTCATCCTTCCTCTCTCTCTGGAAGTGTCCCTTACGTGTTGGTACATGAGATTTTCCAGTACCACCTCCATCATCTTAGCCCTCCACGTTTCTTGGCCCTCATGTGGCTCTAAGTTCTCCCAATCGATTTCTTTATGGTTGAAGTCACCCATGATCAGTAGCTTCGCCGTGCTTGCATGAGCCCTTCTGACCAATTCGGTCAGTGTGTCAACCATCGCTCTATTACTCTCATCATACTCTTGCCTTGGCCTCCTGCTGTTCTGTGGTGGGTTATACATCACTGCAATTACCACCTTTGGACCTCCGGACTGAAGCGTTCCTATTATACAGTCTCCTGCTTCTCCTCTGTCCCCTCTCTCCAGCTCATCAAAATCCCATCGGTTTTTGATCAGCAGTGCCACTCCTCCACCCTTTCTGTTCACTCTGTCTTTCCTCAGGATCTGATATCCCATTGGAAAGACGGCATCTGTTATCATCCCTGTGAGCTTTGTTTCAGTGAGGGCTATGATGTCCGGTGATGCCTCATTGACTCTTTCATGCCACTCCTCCCACTTATTCGTTATTCCATCTGCGTTGGTATACCAAACCTTCAGTTTCCTCTCCAACACTGTGTTTTGGGGGGTCTGTGGGGGTGGGGACCCTGGCAGTGTGCCGCGGGATTCTACAGCATAGTGAGGGATGGGGGATGTAAGTGTGGATTGTGGTCTGTGTTGGGATAGCGTGTTTGGTTTTGGGGTTCTGGGGATGGGTCTGTGTGTGCTCGCTCTTGTTGCACTTCCCTGTTCTGGTTGGTCTCTGCTGATTCTGTCTGTGTCTCTCTTCCCAGCTCCCCCTTCATTCCTCAGCACTTCTTGGACTGATAGGGCCTTAGTGTAGGTAATGTCTCCTTCCTTCCCGTTGGATTCCTTGTTCGATGAGGGTGTGCCAACTTCAGATGCTATGTCCCCTCTTGTCCATACCCCTGTAATTTGCTTCATCCTATTTACCTCACATTCTAGGGCCCTTATCCTGGCTACTGCAGCTTCGACTTGTGACTCCCATTTCTTCTTCTCCTCCTCCAACCTCCCTTCCAATTTTGCACTAAGCTTTGCCTCCATCCTTTTTTCCATTTTTGCAGAGATCTCACCTAGTTTACTATCCCACTCTTGTTCCATCCATTTGCATTGCTCCTCCATCCATTCTTCCCTACCAGAGCCATTCTCCTCTCATCCTCTGGGCCTTCGAGTTCCCCTCTTAGACACCATTGTTAGCTGTAGTTGTGTTTGTGTTTGGGGAAGTGTAGGGTTTAAGGGGGATAGGTTTAAGAGTGAGAGTGATGGAAGGGTGGAGAAAGGGGGGGAAGGGGGCTATAGGTAAAAGGGGTGGAAGGGAAGGAGGAAAGAAAAGAGGGGGAATAGAGGGAGAGAAAAGGGGAGAGGAGAAGGAGCAAAAGAGAGAAGGGAGGGGGAGAGATAGAAAGAGATGGAGAGAGATTATGGCCGTGTGGGAGTGGGTGGGTTGTAAGGGGGAGATGGAGGGGGCCAGGGAGAATGATGGAGGGAGCCCAGGGAGGGGGATGGGAGGGTGGAAAAAGAGTGGGAAGGGGGCTAGAGGGAGAAGTGGTGAAGGGGAGATAGGAAAAAGAGTGGGAAATGGAGGGACAGAGAGAGGAAGAGAAAAGGTAGAGGGAAAAAAGCGAGGGAGGAGAGGGGAGCAATATGGAGGGAGAGAGAGAGAGAGCGCGCGCGAGACATAGAGAGGAGAGAGAGAGAGAGAGAGAGAGAGAGAGAGAGAGAGAGAGAGAGGGGGGAAGGGGAATGGGAGGGGAAGAGGGAGAGGGAGAGAGAAAGGGGAATGGGAGGGGAAGAGGGAGAGGGAGAGAGGAAGAGGGATGGGAGGGTGAGAGGGAGAGGGAAATGGAGGGAGTGTGTGTGTGTGTGTGTGTGTATGTGTGTACTCACATAGTTGTGGTTGCAGGGGTCGATTCATAGCTCCTGTGTGTGTGTGTGTGTATGTGTGTGTCTGTATGTGTGTGTATGTACTCACCTAATTGTACTCACCTAATTGTGGTTGCAGGGGTCGAGACTCAGCTCCTGGCCCCGCCTCTTCGCTGTCTGCTACTGGGTCTCTGCTCTCCCTGCTCCATGAGCTTTATCATACCTTGTTTTAAAACTATGTATGGTTCCTGCCTCCACTATATCTTTCTCTAGTCCATTCCACTTCCTGACTACTCTGTGGCTGAAGAAATGTTTCCTGACATCCCTTTGACTCATCTGAGTCTTCAGCTTCCAGTTGTGTCCCCTTGTTTCTGTGTTCCCTCTCTGAAACAACCTGTCACTATCTACCTTGTCAATTCCCCGCAGTATTTTGTATGTCGTTATCATGTCTCCTCTGACCCTTCTTTCCTCCAGTGTTGTTAGTCCTATTTCCCTCAATCTTTCTATATAAGACAGACCCCTGAGTTGTGGAACTAACCTTGTCGCAAACCTTTGCACTTTCTCTAGTTTCCTTACGTGCTTGACCAGGTGTGGGTTCCAGACTGGTGCTGCATATTCTAGTATGGGCCTGACGTACACGGTATACAGTGTCTTGAACGATTCCTTGTTAAGGTAACGGAACGCTAATCTAAGGTTTGCCAGACGCCCATATGCTGCCGCGTGTGTGTGTCTGTGTGTTTGTCATACCTCCTCTCAAAGCTATGTATGAATCCTGCCTTCTCTACATCACTCTCCAGACTGTTCCACTTCCTGACAACTCTAAGACTGAAGAAGTACTTCCTAACATCCCTCTGACTCATCTGAGTTTTCAACTTCCAGTTGTGACCCCTTTGCTCTGTCAATTCCTCTCAGTATTTTATATGTTGTTATCATGTTTTCCTTATCCTTCCTGTCCTCCAGTGTTGTCAGGTTGAGGTCCCTTAACCTCTCCTCGTAGGACAAACCCCTCAGCTCTGGGACTAGTCTTGTTGCAAACCTTTGCACTTTCTCTAATTTCTTGACGTGTTTGACAAGGTGTGGGTTCCATACTGATTCTGCATACTCCAATATGGGCTTGACATACACAGTGTACTGTGTCGTGAATGACACCTTATTTAGGTGTCGAAACGCTATACTCAGATATGCTGCAGCAGTTATTTGGTTGATGTGCTTCTCAGGAGATGCGCTCGGTATAATGCTTACCCCCAAGATCCTTTTCTTTGAGTGAGTTTTGCAGCCTGTGACTTCTTAGGCTGTACTCTATCTGAAGTCTCCTTTGCCCTTCCCCAAGCTTCCTAACTTTGCACTTGCTGGGGATAAACTTCAGGAGCCAATTGTCGGACCAGGCTTGCAGCCTGTCCAGATCCCCTTGTAGGCTTACCTGATCCTCGTCCGCTTGTATTCTCCTCATTAGTTTCAGATCGTCATCGAACAGGGACACTTCTGACTCTTCCTTCCATCATGTCATTCACATATACAAGAAAGAGCACCTTGTGGAACCCCACTCGACACATGCACCCATTCTGACACCTCGTCTCGTACCGACACACTTTGTTTTCTTCTTGTCAGGTATTACCTGATCCATTGCAGTACTTTCCCTCCTATTCCTGCCTGCTCCTCTTACTTTTCAATCAGTCCCTTGTGTGGTACCGTGTCGAAAGCCGTCTTACAGTCCAAGAAGATCCAGTCTACCCATCCCTCTCCTGTCATACTTCTGTTACCTTGTCATAGAACTCCAATAGGTTTGTGATGCAGGATTTCCCTTCCCTGAAGCCGTGGTGATTGTCGTGTATGAGTCCATTTCTTTCTAGGCGTTCCATCACTCTTTTTCCTGATAAGTTTCTTCATAACTTTACATACAATACATGTCAGCGACACTGGTCTGTAATTTAGTGCAGCGTTTGTCTCCTTTCTGAAAAATCGAGACTATATTTGCTGTCTTCCATACCTCAGGCAGTTGCCTTGTTTCGATAGATTTACTGAAGATATTGTTGTTAGTGATACACACAGTGCATCCGCTCTCTCTCTCCCCCCAAGGAGAGATATTAGCTGGGTCCACCGCCTTCGAGGTATCTAGCTTCCTTAGCAGTTTCTACACCTCCTCCTTCTTTACCTCCTCCTCTGTCTCCATTGTGAATACCTCCCTGAATCTTGCACTGAGCTCCTCACATACTTCCTGGTGGCTTCCTGAGAGATCACCTCCTTCCTTCCTCAGCCGTATTACCTAGTCCTTGCCTGTTTTTTTCCTCCTGAAGTGGCTTTATAACAACTTTGAGTCAGAATTGGCTTTTGATGCTATGTCATTCGCGGACTGATGCTGGGCTTCTCTCCTTATCCATGCATATTCATTTCTGGCTCTTCGGATCAACTCCCGGTTTTCCTGGGTCCTTTGCCTTCTATACTTTTTCCATACTTCAGCACACCTGGCTTTGACCTCTCCACACCTCTTGGTAAACCATGGGCTTTCTCTGGTCTTCCCATTGCTTCTGTTGCCCCTTGGTATGAATTCTCCACTGCCTCCCAGCACTTTGTGGTCACGTGTTCCATCATATCGTTTACTTTTTTATTCCTCTCGCTCGCTTGCCCACTGCACCTCATGTTGGAATTGTCTCATACTTGTGTAGTCACCTTCTTGGAAGTTTGGCTTCTCCTGTCCTTCTCGTGCTACTTCACTCTCCATTGTTAACTCTACTGTGTATTCGAAACTGATCAAGACCATGTGATCACTAGCACCCAGGGGGCCCTTCGTGTGTGATAGCTTCCATGTCTGAACTGCTCAAGGTGAATACAAGGTCCATCCTTACTAGTTCATTATCTCCTCTTTTTTTGGTTGTGTCCCTAACATGTTGGCGCATGAAGTTTTCCAGTACCGCCTCCAGCATCTTGGCTTTCCACGTCTCTGGTCCCCCATGTGGCTCCAGAGTCTCCCAGTCAATCTCCTTATGGTTGAAATCCCCCATGATGAGCCTGGTAGCTAAAGATCTCACTTCACAAACGGAGGGCCCGGGTTCGATTCCCGGCGGGGTGGAAACATTTCGACGTGTTTCCTTACACCTGTTGTCATGTTCACCTAGCAGCAAATAGGTACCTGGGTGTTAGTCGACTGGTGTGGGTCGCATCCTGGGGGACAAGATTGAGGACCCCAATGGAAATAAGACAGACAGTCCTCGATGATGCACTGAATTTCTTGGGTTATCCTGGGTGGCTAACCCTCTGGGGTTAAAAATCCGAAGAAATCTTATCTTATCTCATGTGGGCCCTTCTGGCAACCTCGGCTAGTGTGTCCACCATCACTCTGTTGCCCTCATTGTATTCCTGTCTTGGCCTCCTTCTCCTCGCTGTTGGCTTGTACATCACTGTTATCATCACTTTTGGTCCCCCAGTATGAAGTGCTCATGCTATGTAGTCATCCGCTACTCCTCTGACTAGTCCTCCAATCTCTTCAAAATTCCATTGGTTTTTGATGAGCAGTGCACCTCCTCCTCCTCCCCCTCTGTTTTTCCTCAGGATCTGATAACCAGACGGGAAGATCGCGTCTGTAATCGCTTCCTTGAGCTTTGTCTTTGTGATTGCTATGATGTATGTGGATGCCTCAGTGATTCTTTTCTGCCACTCCTCACTTTTATTTGTAATTCCATCTGCGTTGGTGTACCACACCTTCAGCTTCCTTTCTAGAACAGCATTCTGGTGGGTGGGAGGTGTTGATGCTGGCTGTGGGTGTGGTAGGCAAGTCTGGATATTATGTGTGTGTGTACTCACCTAATTGTGGTTTTGTGTGTGTGTGTGTGTTTGTTAGTTACCATTTGTCCAAGGCACATGTCGGTTAGACACTAGGCCTGTTGTATATTTGAGTGTGTGTGTGTGTGTGGGAAGGGTGTGGGGTGTGTGTGTGTGGGGGGGGTGTGGGGTGTGTGTGTGGGGGTGGGGTGTGTGTGTGTGTGTGTGTGCGTGTGTGTGCAAGTGAAGAGAGGTGTGGTCTGGCAATGACGTCATCGCACCAGATGACGCAAGCACCTCCCATCGATCCACACCTACCATACTGACAGGTGATCCACACCTACCATACTGACAGGTGATCCACACCTACCATACTGACAGGTGATCCACACCTACCATACTGACAGGTGATCCACACCTACCATACTGACAGGTGATCCACACCTACCATACTGACAGGTGATCCACACCTACCATACTGACAGGTGATCCACACCTACCATACTGACAGGTGATCCACACCTACCATACTGACAGGTGATCCACATCTACCATACTGACAGGTGATCCACACCTACCATACTGACAGGTGATCCACATCTACCATACTGACAGGTGATCCACACCTACCATACTGACATATGATCCACACCTACCATACTGACAGGTGATCCACACCTACCATACTTACAGGTGATCCACACCTACCATACTGACAGGTGATCCACATCTACCATACTGACAGGTGATCCACACCTACCATACTGACAGGTGATCCACATCTACCATACTGACAGGTGATCCACACCTACCATACTGACAGGTGATCCACATCTACCATACTGACAGGTGATCCACACCTACCATACTGACAGATGATCCACACCTACCATACTGACAGGTGATCCACACCTACCATACTGACAGGTGATCCACACCTACCATACTGACAGGTGATCCACATCTACCATACTGACAGGTGATCCACACCTACCATACTGACAGGTGATCCACACCTACCATACTGACAGGTGATCCACACCTACCATACTGACAGGTGATCCACACCTACCATACTGACAGGTGATCCACATCTACCATACTGACAGGTGATCCACACCTACCATACTGACAGGTGATCCACATCTACCATACTGACAGGTGATCCACACCTACCATACTGACAGATGATCCACACCTACCATACTGACAGGTGATCCACACCTACCATACTTACAGGTGATCCACACCTACCATACTGACAGGTGATCCACATCTACCATACTGACAGGTGATCCACACCTACCATACTGACAGGTGATCCACATCTACCATACTGACAGGTGATCCACACCTACCATACTGACAGGTGATCCACATCTACCATACTGACAGGTGATCCACACCTACCATACTGACAGATGATCCACACCTACCATACTGACAGGTGATCCACACCTACCATACTGACAGGTGATCCACACCTACCATACTGACAGGTGATCCACATCTACCATACTGACAGGTGATCCACACCTACCATACTGACAGGTGATCCACACCTACCATACTGACAGGTGATCCACACCTACCATACTGACAGGTGATCCACACCTACCATACTGACAGGTGATCCACATCTACCATACTGACAGGTGATCCACACCTACCATACTGACAGGTGATCCACATCTACCATACTGACAGGTGATCCACACCTACCATACTGACAGATGATCCACACCTACCATACTGACAGGTGATCCACACCTACCATACTTACAGGTGATCCACACCTACCATACTGACAGGTGATCCACATCTACCATACTGACAGGTGATCCACACCTACCATACTGACAGGTGATCCACATCTACCATACTGACAGGTGATCCACACCTACCATACTGACAGGTGATCCACATCTACCATACTGACAGGTGATCCACACCTACCATACTGACAGATGATCCACACCTACCATACTGACAGGTGATCCACACCTACCATACTGACAGGTGATCCACACCTACCATACTGACAGGTGATCCACATCTACCATACTGACAGGTGATCCACACCTACCATACTGACAGGTGATCCACATCTACCATACTGACAGGTGATCCACACCTACCATACTGACAGGTGATCCACATCTACCATACTGACAGGTGATCCACACCTACTATACTGACAGGTGATCCACAGCTACCATACTGACAGGTGATCCACACCTACCATACTGACAGGTGATCCACACCTACCATGCTGACAGGTGATCCACAAGTACCATACTGACAGGTGATCCACACCTACCATACTGACAGGTGATCCACGCCTACCATACTGACAGGTGATTCACACCTACCATACCGACAGGTGATCCACACCTACCATACTGCCATGTGCATGTGAACTATACCTCCCATAGTGACAGGTGTATGTGATCCACATCTACCATAGTGACAGGTGTATGTGATCCACACCTACTATAGTGACAGGTGTATGTGATCCACACCTACTATAGTGACAGGTGTATGTGATCCACACCTACTATAGTGACAGGTGTATGTGATCCACACCTATTATATTGACAGGTATATGTGATCCACACCTACCATAATGACAGGTGTATGTGATCCACACCTACCATAATGACAGGTGTATGTGATCCACACCTACCATAATGACAGGTGTATGTGATCCACACCTACTATAATGACAGGTGTATGTGATCCACACCTACCATAATGACAGGTGTATGTGATCCACACCTACCATAATGACAGGTGTATGTGATCCATACCTACCATAATGACAGGTGTATGTGATCCATACCTACCATAATGACAGGTGTATTTGATCCACACCTACCATAATGACAGGTGTATTTGATCCACACCTACCATAATGACAGGTGTATTTGATCCACACCTACCATAATGACAGGTGTATGTGATCCACACCTACCAAAATGACAGGTGTATGTGATCCACACCTACCATAATGATAGGTGTATGTGATCCACACCTACCATAATGACAGATGTATGTGATCCACACCTACCATAATGACAGGTGTATGTGATCCACACCTACCATAATGATAAGTGTATGTGATCCACACCTACCATAATGACAGATGTATGTGATCCACACCTACCATAATGACAGGTGTATGTGATCCACACCTACCATAATGACAGGTGTATGTGATCCACACCTACCATAATGACAAGTGTATGTGATCCACACCTACCATAATGACAGATGTATGTGATCCACACCTACCATAATGACAGGTGTATGTGATCCACACCTATTATATTGACAGGTATATGTGATCCACACCTACCATAATGACAGGTGTATGTGATCCACACCTACCTTCCAGCAGCAGTAGCAATATTAGTGTAGTTTAATTATTAATTCTACCAACGCCAGTGTGACTTTTTAAATTTCTAACAAATACGTGTAAACTAACCCTAACCATCTAACTGCTTACTTGAGTCTAATTACCAATGGTTGGGAGAGTATTACGTAACATGGGGGGGGGAGGGATTTCGGCATTGCGGGCAATGAGTTAAGATTTTGGAGGTGTGAGGGTGGACGTCAGAAGGTCCCTCATGCATTTAGTAGTTGATTATGTGTAGGTATCGTGGTCGTTGAGGGAGGTGAGTGGGGATGTTAGGATAAATGTCATTTCGGGGCATATGTATCGTACTAAATGTAGGAACAGGGAGATATATGAGGGATCCTGGTCGTAGATTTTCCGGATATGTACAGAGGAATGTCGATAGGAAGTTTGTTAGGGAGTTGAGGGGTATTCTTAGGTAAAGGGGTTTGTCTCCGGGGGGGGCGGTTAATACGTGTGGTTGGTGGCGTTATATGTTAGTTTAGATGTGTGAATGAGGGGGTTTAGGGTGAAAATGGGAGGGGTTACTGAAGACAACTTATCTTTGGAGGGTGTCGGGTGACTTGCACGGGGGAGGTATTAGAGATGTGTAGGGAGGACATAAGAAGGTTGTATCTTGTATGCAGTTGGGGGACTCTGAGTAATCATTGGGAGAGGAGGGAACTTTCCTTAGGTGTGAAAGTGAGTCACTAGGATGAAACCTTTTTGGGTATTATGTGTTTTTTAATGTGTACATTGAGCATCCCTTGGTTATGTGGTATGTATGTTGGTACTTATACTGTTTTGGGTTTTGCTTATAGACATGTTTTATATAGGGACACTAACATCTTGGCATGATGTGACGTTTCATGTATTATAATTAAAGAGTATATTTTTCCTTGTGTTCTGAGGAAAGATAAGTATACAATATACATTATTCGTTGTGTTACTATGGTAATGGTTGGATAGGATGTATTAGGCTGACGTGCCTGTTGGTATTTTATTGATGTTAATGAATATATTTGTATGATTTGTCGTGCATATACATGGTTTGTTTCTTGATAGGCAGACATGGGTTTATTAAATGTTGTATAATATCCTTGAAGCAATATATTTGTATATGTTTTGTGAACGCTATTTGCTATTTTTTATGTCATATTTTACCATGGATAATTTTGTTATAGGGATAAACGTTTTTTTTTATCCTTTTTGTGGTAGACAGATACCTAATCTTTGTAAATAATTTAGTCTACTTCAAGTGAGTGATGTATGTCTATGTTTGATTGGCATTGATTATATTGTTATTATGGATTGTTGTATTTTTGTATACGTAGGGTAACGAATTAATTTTTTTCAGTTTTTCTTTGTAAACATTGTACATGGGTATTGTATTCAATAGTATGTGTTGCATTCTGGATGTGGGATCTCCCATGATGTTTTTTTTCGGGTGAAGTGCAGTTTTTTTTTTATTTTTTTATTTTTGTATTTGTCAGTAATGTTTTCTTTGTTTTTTATTGGATGGTGTTGGGTTGTATGTGTCACTGTAATAAAATACAGCTTAGTAGATAATATCTTGGTTTTGTGCAGTAATTTTCTTACGTTTTTTTCTGTTTTTTTATGGCTTCGGATAGTCATGGTTTCATGTATTGAACATATATGTTTTTAAATAAAATATATAAAAAAATTACCAATGGTAAAAAGGATTTTATCTCACGACAACTTCTCTTTTACTTGTATTTTTTTTTTAATGTTAGTAAACACGATGATATAAATATTTCTGCGAAGAAAACTTATAATAGGTTTCTTGCACCTACTGCTGAAGCTTTGTTTCTTAAATGAAATTCAGAACTCACGAGCGGAGAGAATGAATTGTTTATTTGCGACTTCGAGTGCAGGTGTGTGTGTGTGTGTGTGTGTGTGTGTGTGTGTGTGTGTGTGTGTGTGTGTACTCACCTAATTATGGTTGCAGGGGTCGAGGCTCAGCTCCTGGCCCCGCCTCTTCACTGACCGCTACTGGGTCCTCTCTCTCCCTGCTCCATGAGCTTTATCATACCTCGTCTTAAAGCTATGTATGGTTCCTGCCTCCACTACATCACTTGCCAGACTATTCCACTTCCTGACAACTCTATGACTGAAGAAATACTTCCTGACATCCCTTTGACTCATCATTAATTTAACATTATAAAAGAATGTGTATAGGTGTAGCGTCGACAGATGTTATCCTCAGTTAAATGTTGTTTTTCTGAGTGGGTCCTTCGGGAAGGAGCTGAGGTTCTGAGTGTGCCACTTACCAAAATTTTCAACACATCCCTTGAAACTGGGCAGCTACCTGAGATATGGAAAAAGGCCAACGTAGTCCCCATCTTTAAAAAAGGAGACAGAAAAGAGGCACTAAACTACAGACCGGTGTCACTTACATGTATAGTGTGCAAAGTCTTGGAGAAAATCATCAGGAAAAGAATGGTGGAGCATCTGGAGCAGAACAGGTTAATCAACGCCAGACAGCACGGATTCAGGGAAGGCAAATCCTGTGTAACAAACCTCCTGGAGTTCTATGATAAAGTAACAGAGATAAGGCAAGAGAGAGAAGGGTGGGTTGACTGCATTTTCTTGGACTGCAGGAAGGCCTTTGACACAGTTCCTCACATGAGATTAGTAAAGAAGATGGAAGACCAAGCGTGTATAACAGGAAGGGCACTGGAATGGATCAGGGAATACCTCACAGGGAGGCAACAACGGGTCATGGTGCGTGATGAGGTATCACAGTGGGCGCCTGTGACGAGCGGTGTACCGCAGGGGTCAGTCCTAGGACCAGTGCTATTCTTGCTATATGTGAATGACATGACGGATGGGATAGACTCAGAAGTGTCTCTTTTCGCAGATGATGTGAAATTAATGAGGAGAATCACATCGGATGAAGACCAAGCAGGACTTCAAAGTGACCTGGACAAGCTTGACATCTGGTCTAGCAACTGGCTTCTCGAATTTAACCCCACCAAATGCAAAGTCATGAAGATCGGAGAAGGACAAAGAAGACCGCTGACAGAGTACAGGCTAGGTGGACAAAGACTACTAACCTCATCAAAGGAGAAAGACCTTGGGGTGAGTATAACACCAAGCACGTCTCCGGAAGCACACATCAACCAAATAACCGCGGCAGCATATGGGCGACTGGCAAACCTAAGATTAGCGTTCCGTTACCTTAACAAGGAATCGTTCAGGACACTGTATACCGTATACGTCAGGCCCATACTAGAGTATGCAGCACCAGTCTGGAACCCACACCTGGTCAAGCACGTCAAGAAATTAGAGAAAGTGCAAAGGTTTGCGACAAGGCTAGTTCCACAACTCAGGGGACTGCCTTATGAAGAAAGGTTGAGGGAAATAGGACTAACAACACTGGAGGACAGAAGGGTTAGAGGAGACATGATAACGACATACAAAATACTGCGGGGAATCGACAAGGTAGATAGTGACAGGATGTTCCAGAGAGGAAACACAGAAACAAGGGGACACAACTGGAAGCTGAAGACTCAGATGAGTCAGAGGGATTTTAGGAAGCAATTCTTCAGCCATAGAGTAGTTAGGAAGTGGAATAGTTTAGCGAACGATATAGTGGAGGCGGGAACCATACATAGTTTTAAGACAAGGTATGATAGAGCTCACGGAGCAGGGAGAGCAGAGACCCAGTAGCGGACAGTGCAGAGGCGGGGCCAGGAGCTGAGTCTCGACCCCTGCAACCACAATTAGGTGAGTACAATTAGGTGAGTACACACACACACACACACACACACACACACACATATTTGTCATAGACGCAAATTTGTATCATAAAAGCAAATTTGTATCATACACAATTTAACACAAATGACCATAGTGTCTATAAACGCCTTATTCAATACATTAGGATAATTTCTAACTCAGTATATGTTACGCCTCCAGAGGATGCCTATGTGCTGGTCGAACTTCTCCAAGAAACAAACTCCTCCACCAGCAACTGTTGCCAAAACTTCAGGTGGTGTTGTTGCTACACACGTGAAGGACGGAGGTGACACACCTGTTGCTATTTATAAATCAAAACACCTGCTGCATACCTGCACGATGACATCTCAAGTACACTGATTGCAAGGCTGAAGTAACTAAGCAAAACCACAATGCTTCTATTATTATTATTATTATTATTATTATTATTATTATTATTATTATTATTATTATTATTATTATTATTGTCATTATTATCATCATGGGGGAGAGCTAGACCTGTATGGGGCCTACGGTGCCCAAGGAATGCGAGGAAACCAGGTTTCATTATGTCCATTGAGAAGAGCTAAACCCTTAAGAGCAATACAGTGACTCGGGAATAAGAGGCAATCAGGTTTGATTTAAGGAAAAAAAGTTTAACTCCAGTTCCTTGGATCAAGAGCTATAATTTCAGCCTCACTTAATATAGAAATAAAAAAAATCCATGAATGCAATTACCTTTCGTTATCAGGTATCGCCTAAGGGCCTAATTAAAGTAGATGGCAAAAAGTGTTTTCTCTCTCAAAGGTTTTCGATTATAACTTGAGAATGCTTAATCCGATAGGCTTCAAATTATCAGCAGTGGTGTGATGCATTTATAGAGGAAGGTTCATGCAACTGTTAGAATGTACAGTTGTGTGTCTGGTCATTTATGTAGAGACCATTCTTGGTGTTTGGTTGTGCGACAACTTGAGAAAGCCTCTTCTGATCGGATTCAAACTTCCAGCACAGGCGTATACTACCTGAAAGAAACTGGAATAGTTTTGGCATATGATGGTTCCATTATTATTATATTCATGAGGGCCATGTTGGCACCAATTTTATTTCTAAAAAGGCGTGGCATTTTTCCTTTAAATAACTTAGGTATGCCTTTTATGAAAGGGTTCTGTCTTTAATGGCCGACGAATCTTATGGAAAGGAAAATAGCCTGTAAGTTTATACTTAAAAAAATCAGATTTGCCAATTTACTAACAAAGTTACAGAAAATTGAATTGTTGAATACTGAGAACACGGCTTCAGACTTCCAGCATGGCCATGGTTTCAAAAAAATAAGGTTGGCACTGGTTTTAGGCTCTGTTGTTACTTACTAGTTTTACTAACTGTTTTCACTGCAATAACTGGAGAGTGACTCGTTTGATCGGTTTCAAACCAAAAATTTTGGTGTATCGTAATTATTTTTTTTTTTATTTTTTTAAAAAACACATAATGGTACATTAACAACAAAACTTTGCAAAACTGTGCAATACTTTAACATTACATAATGACAATGATACAATGAAAAATTCTTATCTGTTACCACTCCACTTGTGGTTTCTAAACCCTTACAATGTTACAATAAACTGCAAAAACTTTGCAATACAATACATATCACCCTACATCCATCCCCTAAAAGAAAACTATAAAAATCTTAAATACTGAATATCATAAACACTAAAACCTAAACATCATAGAGATAAAATAAAAATATTATATATTACACAAAATCCATCAACACAGGACACTGTATCCTATATGATAAGGACTAAGTACTGCTATACATAGAAACTATGTACTATGATGACACTCTGAATCATCATACAAAAATGTCTCTAAATAATTCCAACAATGAGGCCGTAGGCATCAAGAATGCCAACGGAACAATGCAAAACTGTGCAATACTTTAACATTACATAATGACAATGATACAAATTCTTATCTGATACCACTCAATTTGCGATTTCTAAACCTACATATAAAGGATTAACCATCTCACTGGATATTTCATGTTATTAAAATGAACTTTATACAAAAACAAATAGGCCACATGACACATAAAACTTGACAAAAGACGAACTTAATTACATACCCCTATCCTTATTAGGCTACTCCTATCACTTCACCCCAACCCACAGAGCATATATCACCATAACAACATACGATAACACCGCTAACAAAAGTCTCCCCTGCAACACTGATTTTCTTATTCGCATATCCAATGCCTACAGTATTACATACATCTCTTCAGCAACTACATTGATATTGCCACCCCAGCTGACACCAGGGTTTAATGTACAAATAAATATCAGTCTCTGATACCTACCAAGAATATACTTATTTCAATAGCAGACGGAATAACACTATTATGCCTTTTCCACCAATATTGTAAATGGTTTAACACACTCCCTTACATACCCACACATTAAACATTGTATACATCTGAATTTTTGTGGTCATGAACTTGTACATTATTTACATACTCCTCAATAAACATAAGGAACTTGTTTTGAAAGTCTATATAAAAGACAAGACATTGGATACTTAAAAACATTTTAACATATTTCATTTCAACTTTCAAGGAACTGTACCTTCCTGCTATATAAAACATAATTTTCCATTCTCCAACACTTTAGAAAGCACCCTTTGCTTGCCCCTTGTCCCTGAACTTGACCGTCGTCAAGTCGTAATGTCTAGTAAAGTCCAGCAAAATTCATACTGTCATCCTCTCACACCTTTGCACTCACACTCAGAGTCAGATGTCCATTCCCCAGCTCCTATAAAAGAAAATATGCTTCGCCAGTCTCCCCCCCCCCTCTTTTCAACGTTCACATGACAAGACACCCTAAAACCTCATGCATCACAAAAACTACCCCCTCCCTACCTACTCCTGCAGATTCCCTCGCAAACAATCCAGTCCATTCAAGCACTACCCTGCATCTCACCGTAATAACTTTGCTACTGTCAAGGTCCGATATCCCTCAGAAAAACTCGATACCCATTTTTCCCCATATATAATAGCCTGTTTCTACACAACGATCGATACACTTGAGCTGCTAAGGCTTTCACTCTACAGTCCCCTCCCCCCACCAATCCCATCACCCTTGTAAACCACAGCCTCAACACCTCCAAAGATTCACAAAAGTAGACAGCGGGATATGCTGTCTCCTCATCCCCACATCTCTCACAAGCGTTTGCACCTACCAACCCCATCCTATATAATTCTGACCTCGATGCCAATATACCTAATAAAAATCTATAGACCACCTCCCTGACCTTAGGCTGTAGACGAATCTTCCTGAACCTCATCCCCCAAATCCCCCTCCAATCATATACTGGGAAGTTTGCCTTACCCTGTACCACCCCTCCCTTTCACTCCCCCTCCCCAACCTGCCTACCTTTACCCTTTTAGGCTCTCTCACTGCCAACAAATGCCACGCCATATCCTCACACACCCACAGATCCCTCCTCTCCCCAGCACTTTCGTACATCCTCCATGACCCCTCCCACACTTTGTCCCCTCGCCCCCTCCATAAGTAACACTGTTTCGCATAAACTGCCTTCACTTGATGTGCTATAGGAATGAGGCCCAACCCTCCCCTCCTGACACTCATCATTACTACCTCCCTCTGAAGCCATGGCCTCCCATAACCCCACACATATCACACATATCGTAGCACTTTCTTCTGTAATTCCCTGACGTCGGTCATCCTTAAAGGATACACCGCAGCTACATTCCACACCTTACTGTATACAAGGGTATTCACCACCACCACCCATTGCAACAGCGTTATATCTCCCGCCCTCCATCCCCTCATCCTACCCAGGACCCTTCCCACCACCTCCTCAGAATTCACCTGCATTGCAACCCTCACATCCGCCATATACACAATCCCACAGATCTTAATCCTATCCACAACATTCCATTCATACACCTCAAACACATCCCCCCCACCCACATACCCACCTCCAATAACTTAGACTTGGCACCATTGACCATTATCCCCGTCGCTACCCCAAAAGTCAAAGTCTATTATTTGCCCCACACACCTCAGCCCTTCCTCCCCACCCACCAGTACAGTAGTGTCATCCACTTACCCTACTATACCCACACTACTAATCCCCCCTCCCCTCTCCCCCACTCCTTCCTCTATTAACCTATAAAAGGGGTCCTGCATGCATGCAAAAAGGATCTGAGACATGGGACCCCTGTCTCAGACCCCTTTCCATCATCACTGGTCTTCCCAACTTACCATTCACCTGCACACGCACCATCGCAGAACTATACAAAGTTTCACACCATTCAGCAGTCTCCTCCCCAAACCCCTGACACCTTAATATAATGCCCAACATTCTTCTATTCACACTATCATATGCCTCCTTCCAGTCTATTCCCAAGACACTCCCCCTTCTACCCTCAATAAAATCCCTGATTCTCCCATGGCCTGCACACATACTTCTACCAGGTGTAGCAAACTGCCCCTGATGTATGCCTTCGTCAATCACCGTTTTCATCCTATTACACAAATTTTTTGCGAAAATTTTATAATCCGCGCACATGAGGGAGATCACCCTATAATTTCCCAGGGTCCTTCCCCCTTTTGGCACCAAAACAACTACCCCCATCCCCTGCATCTCCCCCAACCTACCCCCATCTTTCATACAATTAAACAAATGCACTAAACATTCTCTTAACGTATCTTAATATATTACATAGAAATCGTTCGGCATCCCATCTAACCCTGGTGCCTTTCCTAGACTTAAACTAGACACCCCTGCCCCCACTTCCTGCTCACTGATACTAACACCCAACCCCACACGCTCCTCCTCCCCCAAACGACACAGAACCCCTCCCGAATAACTTCACCCTCCCGGCCCCCCCTACCCCCATTGTTAATTTCCTCCTAAACCAATGATTGACATAATTACTTATTCCATCCGTGGTTCGGAGCACCTGATCCACTTCATACCCCCAGACCCCTGTACACACCTCAACCCCCATGATCGTGTTACCCCTCTGTCTGTCCCTAAACTTTTGCAACATGCAACCTGATGGCCTGTCTCCCCACAATGCCTCCTCAATACCCCCTCGCACCCTGATCACATCAAAACGATCATTTTGGATATCTCTTAACCTTCCCTGCAGCCCCTCTATTTCCCCATACCTGTGAACCCCACCCCATCATAACAGTCATTAAGCTGCCCCTCCAAATATTTTTGGAGACCAAACTTCCACCTTGCCTCATCCCTACCTCGATTCCTATAAAATTCCCTGATTCCCGTCTTCGCGCACTTTTCCCACCAGCCTAAGATGTCCTTCTCCTGTACCCCTTCCAACCATAAAGACCCCCACCATTCCCCAAACGACAGCCCCTCCCCCTCCCCCCATAACTAACGCACATTCATTTTCCAATAACTACCATACCTGCATACCATTCCATTCCACTCAACCTCCGCCAAGACACCTCGATGGTCCAAAAAACCAATATCGAGTGTCTCCACCCACACCACTGTAACCTCCCTTGCTGCATACACACGATCTAACTGAGCTGCATAGTCTCTCTGCATGCTCTACCCTCAACCCGTCTCCCCTTACCACATCAAACACCCCCCACCTCCCTCAACAAAACACGCAACACCCCAAGCACACAACCCACCCCTCTAGGTTCTGCATCTTTTTTCCTAATTATACAATTCCAATCTCCAACCAGCAGAGTAATCATAGGCAATCCCTGCAAGTGATATGTGAAAACCTCTCTTACAAAATCTTCCTTGACACGACGATGAATGTCAGCTGGCATATATATCCCAATGAAACATACCAGGATGTCGCCCCAATCCCCATCCACCCTCACCACCCTCCCCCTCCTCCCAAACTAACAACCGGAAGGGACTGGACTCTTTCACCCACACAGCCACCCCACCGTTGAATTTCCCCAAGCTACCTGCATACACCTGATACCCCTTTAATCTCAACTCTCGACCACACCTAAAATTATGCTCTTGTAGGTGACAGGTCCTCTGCTTCGAACTATAGACCAATAAGCCTTTCCCCCATAGTTGGTAAATTTATGAAATCAATAATTGCTGAGGCAATTCGTAGCCATCTTGAAAAGCATAAATTGATTAAGGAATCTCAACACGGTTTTACTAAGGGGCGTTCCTGTCTTACGAATTTACTAACTTTTTTCACTAAGGTGTTTGAGGAGGTAGATCATGGTAATGAATATGATATTCTGTATATGGACTTCAGTAAGGCTTTTGATAAAGTTCCACATCAGAGGCTACTGAGGAAACTTAAGGCACACGGAACAGGAGGAGAAATTATTTCCTGGGTAGAGGCATGGTTGACAAATAGGAGGCAGAGAGTTTGCATAAATGGGTACATTTCAAGCGGTGTTCCACAGGAGTCAGTTTTGGGCCACCTGTTGTTTACAATTTACATAAATGACATAGATGAGGGAATAAATAGCAACATAAGCAAATTTGCTGATGACACCAAACTAGGCTGTCCAATTTATTCTAATGAGGACATTAAAGCACTCCAGGATGATTTGAATAGACTGATGCAGTGGTCGGAGAAGTGGCAGATGCAGTTTAATGTAGACAAATGCAGAGTTCTAAATGTTGGGCAGGACAATAACCATGCCACATATAAACTGAATAATGTAGATCTTAATACTTGTGATTGCGAGAGGGATTTAGTAGTTCTGGTTAGTAGTAATCTGAAACCAAGACAACAGTGCATAAGTGTTCGCAATAAAGCTAACAGAATCCTTGGCTTCATATCAAGAAGTATAAATAATAGACGTCCTCAGGTTGTTCTTCAACTCTATATATCTTTGGTTAGGCCTCATTTAGATTATGCTGCACAGTTCTGGTCACCGTATTACAGAATGGATATAAATGCACTGGAAAAGGAACAGAGGAGGATGACAAAGTTGATCCCATGTATCAGAAATCTTCCCTATGAGGATAGACTGAGGGCCTTGAATCTGCACTCTCTAGAAAGGCGTAGAATTAGGGGGATATGATTGAGGTGTATAAATGGAAAACAGGAATAAATAAAGGGGATGTAAATAGCGTGCTGAAAATATCCAGCCAAGACAGGACTCACAGCAATGGTTTCAAGTTGGAAAAGTTCAGATTCAGGAAGGATATAGGAAAGCACTGGTTTGGTAATAGAGTTGTGGATGAGTGGAACAAACTCCCGAGTACCGTCATAGGGGCTGGACATTGTGTAGTTTTAAAAATAGGTTAGATAAATACATGAGTGGGTGTGGGTGGGTGTGAGTTGGACCTGACTAGCTTGTGCTACTAGGTCAGTTGTCGTACTAATTCCTTAAGTGGAAGTGACCTGACTACCTGGAGTTTACCTGGAGAGGGTTAAATCCAGGTGGTTGGCTAAATAAATATATGAGTGGGTGCGAGTGGGTGTGAGTTGGTCCTGACTAGCTTGTGCCACTAGGTCAGATTCCGTGCTCCTTCCTTAAGTGAATGTAACCTGACCTGGCTGGGTCGGGGCATTAACTTAAGCCGGTTGGAGACTTGGACCTGCCTCACATGGGCCAGTAGGCCTGCTGCAGTGTTCCTTCTTTCTTATGTTCTTATGTATGAAACATACGTCTATGTCATAGCGTCTCAGTACTACATCTACCCAACTACATTTAATTTCTGCCCTTAGGCCATTCACATTAATTGGGATGAAGGATGTTGTTAGCCGTCTGGACGACATCATGAGAGGTAATGGGAGCAATCCTATTATCTGCCGCAGTGCTGGAGGCAACGATGTTGGCAGACGTAGGAGTGAGGAGCTGATTAGCAGCTATAGGTCAGCAATAGACAGAATTAGGAAGAAGGGTGGGAACCCTGTCATATGTGGTATTTTGCCAAGGAGAGGAGTTGGAAATGAATGGTTGTCCAGGGCAATTGGTGTCAATTGCTGGCTGGACAAATACTGTAAGGAAAATGCAGTAACATTCATTGACAACTGGGACCTCTTCTATGGCAGAAATGACATGTATGCCAGGGATGGGGTTCACTTATCTAGGTCTGGGGTGGGGGCACTGGCAACTGCAGTGGAGGGAGCTGTTAGGGCTTTAAACTAGAAAACGTTAGTGGTATGGGTTATGGGGGGAAAACAGTGAAGTCCCAGTGTAGTAATGTTATAAATTCTAGGGGAACTAGTAATAGGCAGAATATGGTGGATATTGGAAAGCCAGTGGCACTAGATGACAAGGACAGTAATAGGTATAGTGGAAAAACAGAAATAAGCAGGAAGGGTAAAGAGAAAGAAGGGTCTTTAAATGTATATTATAACAATAGTTGTAGTGCTAGGAATAAGATGGATGAGTTGAGATTAGTTGTAAGTATGGGTAATATTAATGTTTTTGCAATAACTGAGACATGGTTTAATATGAAAAATCGGGACATGCCTGCCGAATGTCACATTCAGGGTTTTAAATTGTTCCAAGTAGACAGAAGTATCGGGAAGGGGGTGGGGTGGCAATCTATATCCATGATCATTTAAATTGTTGCATAAAAACGGGTATAAAGTCTGAAAAAACACATACTGAGTCTGTCTGGATAGAATTTTCAGAGGGGTGTGAAAAATTGATTTTAGGCTTGACTTACCGTCCTCCAAACTTAGATAGGGAACAAGGGAGACTACTTTGGGAGGAAATTGTTAAGGCCACAAGGCACGATAACGTAGTAATTCTAGGGTACTTTAACTTTTGTCAGATTGATTGGAATTTCTTGACAGGAAATTAAAAATCTAACGACTTTTTAGAAGTAGTTCAGGATTGCTTTTTGAAGCAGTTTGTGATAGAACCCACAAGGAAAAATAACCTACTTGACTTGGTTCTGGCAAGCAAGGAAACCCTTGTTAATAATTTAGAAATTACAGACGAACTCGGCTCAAGCAACCACAAGTCAATTACCTTTAGCATTGAATGGATGTATGATAGTAGGGATGATTCAGTAACGGTCCCAGATTTTCGCTTAGCAGATTATAATGGACTTAGAGAACACTTATCAACTGTTGACTGTGGTAACGAAGAGAGGTATCAATATGACAGTTTTCTTAACACTATACAGGCTGCCCAAAGAACATTTATCCCATATAAAGAAATTAGATCAAGTAGAAATGACCCAAAATGGATGAATAATAGGCTCAAGTATCTTTTAGGGCAGAAGAAAGGAATTTATAGGCGCATTAAAAGAGGTGAGGGTCATCTTATAAATCAGTATACTGACATTAAGAGGGACGTTAAAAAGGGGATAAGAAAAGCTAAACGGGACTATAAAATTAAAGTTGCTAGGGATTCAAAACTAACCCAAAAGGTTTTTTCCAGGTTTATAGAACAAAAGTTAGGGTTAAGATAAGTCCCCTTAAAAATAACTCTGAGCATCTTACTGACAAGGAGAATGATATGTGCTCTATTTTTAATAATTATTTTCTCTCGGTTTTCACACAGGAAGACATTAATAATATCCCAGTAATTAATTTTTACAGAGGCCCAGAAGAAGATAAATTATGTAATATCACAGTCACTAGCGAAATGGTTATGAAACAACTAGACCGACTGAAACAAAATAAATCGCCGGGTCCTGATGAGCTTTTTGCAAGGGTTCTTAAGGAATGCAAAATGGAACTCTGTGAACCATTATCTAACATTTTTAATTTATCTCTTCAAACAGGTGTAGTGTCTGATATGTGGAAGATGGCTAATGTAATTCCTATTTTTAAAGCAGGGGACAAGTCACTACCGTCAAATTACCGCCCAATAAGCCTGACCTCAATTGTAGGCAAATTACTAGAGTCAATTATAGCTGATATTATAAGAAGCCATCTAGATAACCATAATTTGATTAATGATACTCAGCATGGATTCATGAGGGGCCGTTCCTGCCTATCTAATTTATTAACCTTCTTCAGTAAAGCTTTTGAGGCTGTTGATCACGATAAAGAATTCGATATTGTTTATTTAGACTTTAGTAAGGGTTTTGATAGAGTACCACACCAGAGACTGTTAAAGAAAGTGACAGCTCATGGCATTGGGGAAAAAGTGCTGTCATGGATCGAGTCATGGCTCACCAACAGGAAGCAAAGAGTGTGCATAAATGGGATTAAATCCGAATGGGGACTTGTAACAAGTGGTGTTCCACAGGAATCAGTCTTAGGCCCGTTGTTATTTATAATATATATCAATGACCTTGACGAGGGAATTACTAGTGATATGAGCAAATTCGCCGACGACACGAAGATAGGTAGGATAATTGATTCAAACATAGATGTCATAGAACTTCAGGAAGATTTAGACAAACTTAATTCGTTGTCAGAAAAGTGGCAGATGCAGTTCAATGTAGATAAATGCAAGGTTTTGAAGCTCGGGAATGTCTATAACCCAAGCACTTATAAGTTAAATAACGTAGAACTTAGCCATACAGATTGTGAGAAGGACTTGGGGGTGATGGTAAGCAGCAACCTTAAACCAAGACAGCAATGCCTAAGCATACGTAATAAGGCAAATAGATTACTGGGATTTATATCAAGAAGTGTTAGCAACAGAAGTCCAGAGGTTATATTACAGCTATATACATCATTAGTAACACCTCACCTAGATTACGCAGCTCAGTTCTGGTCTCCATATTACAGAATGGACATAAATTCGTTAGAAAACATTCAGCGTAGAATGACTAAATTAATACATAGCATTAGAAATCTTCCTTACGAAGAAAGATTGAAGACCCTTAAATTACATTCACTTGTAAGACGTAGAATGAGGGGAGACATGATCGAGGTATACAAGTATTAACAAAGGGAATATAAATAAGATCTTGAGGATATCTCTCCAAGAGAGAACCAGCAATAATGGATTCAAGTTAGATAAGTTTAGATTTAGAAAGGATATAGGAAAGTATTTGTTTGGAAATAGGGTAGTTGATGAGTGGAACAGTCTGCCTAGTAGGGTTATTGAAGCTAGGACCATGGGTAGTTTCAAATTTAGGTTGGATAAATTCATGAGTGAGAGGGGTTGGATTTGAGTGGGACTCGCACATGAGTAAATAGAATTATCAAAGCTTATTTCTTGGGTAGCATTGAAAATTGGGTTGAGCAAATATTATGTTAGTGGGACAGATTGTGAAGGACCTGCCTAGTATGGGCCAACAGGCCTACTGCAGTGTTCCTCCTTTCTTATATTCTTATGTTAAACACTTGAATACGACAAAGGGGGCTTTCCTCTGTGCTTCTGCGGGCTGGACGTAACACCTTTCACAAAACCTCCTTTATCCCTTACACTCCTCACTCCCTGATCCCCCACCCTCACCTGTGCCCCCACCTGCCCCTTCCTTGCCACCTCCACCCATGCCTTCTTGCTGTACGTTGGGCAGGTGTGAGTACATCATCATCTGACGTTTCCCCCACCCTCTTTCTTGATTCTCCTCTACCTCCATCACAGATGTCTCCCCAACCCTATGCACCTGCAAACTGGCTTCCCCAACCTCCAGCATGCTAACGGCTTGGGTAAGCCTACCCTCCGCCTGAAATTTTCCATCAACTCCAGAGGGA
Organism: Cherax destructor; assembly: GCA_009830355.1. Taxonomy (NCBI): domain Eukaryota; kingdom Metazoa; phylum Arthropoda; class Malacostraca; order Decapoda; family Parastacidae; genus Cherax; species Cherax destructor. The sequence goes on along the minus strand of WNWK01011855.1, from coordinate 2,635 downwards.
ACCACCTCCTCTGTATCGTCCATAAATGTTTGCAACATCTCTTGCAGCGGTTGTGATAGGTCTTCCTGAAGGTCTCGCACTTCCATCAATCTTTCATACTCCTTATCATTTCCAGGCCCAACCATTGTTGGAGCACTCAACACTGCAGGGAGCGTTACACAACGTTCTTCCACACCCTCCACTACATCCGCCAAACTGGCCTTTCCCTGCCCCTCCATAGTCTCAGGCACTGGCTCCGCAAAGGGGACATGCACCACAGGTACCTTCAGAGCTAACAATCTTGGGGTAATGATATTGGGACACTCTGCAGCCATGTGATCGTTTGCCCCACACACACGACATGTCCTACGCTGGCCTGCATAGGTAACAAAAACCTGCATCCGAAAGTCCTCCAGCATTACGTAGGACAGCATGGGCCTTTTCAAGGTCATTTTCAAAGTAAAGGACCCTTCAGGTAACCCGGTATACATTCCTTCAGTCCAACATCCCATAGTCGTAGAATGCACCACACTGTACCCTTGAAAAACTTCGCTGATATCCAACCCCGTCGTCCTCAAAGGGCACGTTTTGCACTAGCAACCAAGTGTAGTATTTCAAGGCATCCCTGAGCCGGACCTCTAACTCAGTGTTGACAGTGAGGCACTCTTCCTGGTACTTCTCTACAGTCCTTTCATATGCCTCCACAGTACCAAACTTCATGAAGAACCTCATCGAACCATTCAGCGCAATTCCATATAGGTAGTCATTGCAAATACAATATGTGTCTCGGAGTATCGCCGGCAGCAAAACAGATGCGTTAGTTGGGTAAACAGCTCCCTCAAGATGCTCAACACACACCGTGTTGCTCTTCCTCCGATCACTGGACGCCATCTTGCTGAAAATTAGAATCTGCGCAAAGACTGCACCAGGAGCAACAGCGCAGCGCAACGTCTCGGCTCGAGAGCGAAGAGGTGAATGATCGTAATTAATTAGATACTTTTGGGATTTATCTTGGGCTGGTCTGTCAATTTTGTTTAAAAATTTGGAAGATTTCAGTATTGGATTACAAGAAATAATATGTGAATGCCTCAACAGACTGGGTTCAAACCTCCAATGCTGATGTATCATATAAGAATCTGTGGCTTGTTATTAGATTAGGTATGTGCAAATTGCAAAAAATTTACTTTATCCCTCAGTTGTCTGGTAGTTAATATAAGTATGTAAATTACATTTACTGCAAAAAATTGTACTGGATTGTAAAGAATTTTGAATAGACTAAAGCTGAGAAAATGGAACCTGGGAACTATTGAAAACTTTTATTACGTTTTTAGAATTCACAAGTTTAGTGAACCCTTAAATGCTATATTTTCATATGGCTTTATGGTGGAACCAGTTGTAAACAGTAGTCAAGAACAGTCCTTTATTTCTTCCTCCAAGGTTCTCGTTTGTAACCTACGAACGCCTCATCCAGCTTCAGATTTTGAATACTCGTGAGCTATAATGAGGGAAAGGTTCTCTGAACTATTGTGTTGAACGTGTGACCTTTTATAAATTTTACTAATTCCTGATTTATTGGCCACCCAGCTCTTGCCGGGTGCGGGTGTGCTGTTCCCTGGGCTGCCACCTAGCGGTGATCAACGATAACTTCATTGTCTGTAAACGTGGTGACGGCGAGCAGACGCAGGATCAACACAGTCTGTATAGATATGGTGACTGGGGCTTTGCAACCGGCTACTGCGGCTACAGTTCTGCCAAACATATTAAGGGACGTCTATGGTTTGGAGACTGCAGATTTGTACGGCGTGGCGCTCAACGGTGGTAATAGAGTCTTTGTAAAACTCTTAACGGCTGAGGTGTACGAAAGGACTGTCGACCGCCATCAAGACAGAGTATATATGGTACATTCTGGCCTACAAGTACAACTGAAAGACGTGTTGCATACTTACACTTGGACTAGGGTTAAGAATGTGCCGTTTGAATCAGACTCGTGGACATCAGCGACGTATTGGAGCTTACGGACAGTGCATGTGCCATGCCCGGGAAGTGGAGCGAAGGTCCGATGGTGGGCATTTTGAGGGACATACTCACTGAAAATGACATTACGCAAGCCGATTCCCTCTTACGTCGTACTGCCGGAATTTAGGACTCAGCTATACGTGACGTACATGGGACAGCGAAGGACCTGCAGGTTGTGTGGGGCGTACGAACATGTGGCTGCTGACTGCATGCAGAGGACGGGACAACGGGTGGATACTGGACGACGAGACCTAGAAGTAAGGATGCATGAGGTTGTGCAGGATCCGGTGGACGCTAAGGAGGCCGGAACTAGATCATGGAGCGAGATCGTTGAAGGATCGCAGGTGTGTCATACGTTGCCAAAGGCGCCGTACAGGAGGCTGCGCTGGTGGTGAGATGCACCCAGGCAACGGCGAAGATTCCCTTTGGAGGAGGTATTACAGGAGATATTGGATGACCCGTTGCCAGTACTTAGGTGGAGGCATGTGCAAGTTTGGATGAGGCAGTGAGTGTGGTGGATGAGTTGGTGAGTAACAGTGTTGAGCAGCAGTCTTTAGTCCGAGAGCATGTATTGGTTGAGGTGCATCGGCAAGAGAGCATCGAGAGGGATGATAGTATGGAAGTGGTGCATGGATCGAGG
>WNWK01011854.1:0-62491 GCA_009830355.1 Cherax destructor | reverse complement strand
GATCCCAGCACCAGTGTGACTCAGAAATACCAGCACCAGTGTGACTCAGTAGATACCAGCACCAGTGTGACTAGTAGATACCAGCACCAGTGTGACTCAGTAGATACCAGCACCAGTTGACTAGTGATCCAGCACCAGTGTGACTAGAGACCCCAGCACCAGTGTGACTCAGTAGATACCAGCACCAGTGTGACTAGTGGATCCCACACCAGTGTGACTCAGTAGATCCCAGCACCAGTGTGACTTAGTGGATCCCAGCACCAGTGTGACTTAATAGATACCAGCACCAGTGTGACTCAGTAGATACCAGCACCAGTGTGACTCAGTAGATACCAGCACCAGTGTGACTTAGTGGATCCCAGCACCAGTGTGACTCAGTAGATACCAGCACCAGTGTGACTTAGTAGATACCAGCACCAGTGTGACTTAGTGGATCCCAGCACCAGTGTGACTCAGTAGATACCAGCACCAGTGTGACTTAGTGGATCCCAGCACCAGTGTGACTCAGTAGATACCAGCACCAGTGTGACTCAGTAGATACCAGCACCAGTGTGACTCAGTAGATCCAGCACCATGTGACTAGTAGATCCAGCACCAGTGTGACTAGGGGATCCCAGCACCAGTGGACTAGTGGATCCAACCAGTGTGACTCAGTAGATACCAGCACCAGTGTGACTCAGTGGATCCCAGCACCAGTGTGACTCAGTAGATACCAGCACCAGTGTGACTCAGTAGATACCAGCACCAGTGTGACTCAGTAGATACCAGCACCAGTGTGACTCAGTAGATACCAGCACCAGTGTGACTCACTAGATCCCAGCACCAGTGTGACTCACTAGATCCCAGCACCAGTGTGATTTAGTGGATCCCAGTACCAGTGTGACTCAGTAGATACCAGCACCAGTGTGACTCAGTAGATACCAGCACCAGTGTGACTCAGTAGATACCAGCACCAGTGTGACTCAGTAGATACCAGCACCAGTGTAACTCACTAGATCCCAGCACCAGTGTGATTTAGTGGATCCCAGCACCAGTGTGACTCAGTAGATACCAGCACCAGTGTGACTCAGTAGATCCCAACACCAGTGTGACTCAGTAGATACCAGCACCAGTGTGACTCAGTAGATCCCAACACCAGTGTAGCTCAGTTGATCTCAGCACCAGTGTGACTTAGTGTGATCCCAGCACCAGTGTGACTCAGTAGATCCCAACACCAGTGTAGCTCAGTTGATCTCAGCACCAGTGTGACTTAGTGTGATCTCAGCACCAGTGTAGCTCAGTTGATCTCAGCACCAGTGTGACTTAGTGTGATCCCAGCACCAGTGTAGCTCAGTTGATCTCAGCACCAGTGTGACTTAGTGTGATCCCAGCACCAGTGTAGCTCAGTTGATCTCAGCACCAGTGTGACTTAGTGTGATCCCAGCACCAGTGTAGCTCAGTTGATCTCAGCACCAGTGTGACTTAGTGTGATCCTAGCACCAGTGTAGCTCAGTTGATCTCAGTACCAGTGTGACTTAGTGTGATCCTAGCACCAGTGTAGCTCAGTTGATCCCAGCACCAGTGTGACTTAGTGTGATCCCAGCACCAGTGTAGCTCAGTTGATCTCAGCACCAGTGTGACTTAGTGTGATCCTAGCACCAGTGTAGCTCAGTTGATCTCAGCACCAGTGTGACTTAGTGTGATCCTAGCACCAGTGTAGCTCAGTTGATCCCAGCACCAGTGTGACTTAGTGTGACCCCTAGCACCAGTGTAGCTCAGTTGATCTCAGCACCAGTGTGACTTAGTGTGATCCTAGCACCAGTGTAGCTCAGTTGATCCCAGCACCAGTGTGACTTAGTGTGATCCCAGCACCAGTGTAGCTCAGTTGATCTCAGCACCAGTGTGACTTAGTGTGATCCTAGCACCAGTGTAGCTCAGTTGATCTCAGCACCAGTGTGACTTAGTGTGATCCCAGCACCAGTGTAGCTCAGTTGATCTCAGCACCAGTGTGACTTAGTGTGATCCTAGCACCAGTGTAGCTCAGTTGATCTCAGCACCAGTGTGACTTAGTGTGATCCCAGCACCAGTGTAGCTCAGTTGATCTCAGCACCAGTGTGACTTAGTGTGATCCTAGCACCAGTGTAGCTCAGTTGATCTCAGCACCAGTGTGACTTAGTGTGATCCTAGCACCAGGAAGGACTCAATATCTCCTAGCACCAGGTGTGTCAGTGGTAGTCATGCCAATGGTGACCCCGTGGGATCCCAGCACCAGCTGTGACCCCATTTGACCCCAGCACCAGCTGTGACCCCATTTGACCCCAGCACCAGCTGTGACCCCATGAGACCCTGCCGTCAACTTCATCATAAATTTACTGAAGTTTGAAGTGCAAAAAAAAAAAAAGTCAAATCTTCAATTTGAGGAAAACTAATGAAACTATCTTTAAGAAATGGTTGTTTTTTTAACAGGCATCAAGAAAAGTTGCGGACCATCCATAAAGTTTAAATGGCTGGTCTCCTCTCTGGACACAAGAGTATCAGCCATCAATTGTTTTTTACAGCTAGAGAGAAAAATGCGTACTCTAAAGGCACCAAAGTCGGAGACCAGACATCCCTGAACAGAGTCATAGGGACTCCTCTTCCATCTCCTACGGGGTCTACCTCGTCCCCTACTGGCCTCCTCTTATCTGAGAAACACCCTTATCTCCGGAGCTATGATGTAGGGCTCAATGCGGCTCGTGCCGTGGTGGCCCTTAACAAATCCGACAACATCAACACACTCTAGGGCAGAAGTGACCAAAACGTCAATGGTGATCTGCCAGTGGATCGCAGAGCAATTTCTAGTAGATCGCAGGAGGACCATGTAAAGGAAATGGTTGCAGTGTCTGATGATTGGTTGACTCTTGTACGCCTATTACGGGTTCATGTTCTCTCTCCAGACGGGACGTATGACGCCATCTAGTGAGGGAATTTTTTTTTTCCTGTTTCGTCAACTGCCTCTTTCCTATTCACTCTTAACTGGGCCTATTATCTGTTCATCTTTCATTTTTTTTTTCAGGGAATGCGAATTTTACCTCTTCACTTCATGTACACTCGCCTTGCAGTCCACGTAAGCATTAGTGGTCTTTGGCGATGGGACGAACTAGTGTTCTGAAGGCTCCAAGTAGCTGCCTTCCTTACTTTCGTTAAGTTATGGCAAATGTCCTGGTCTTCAATGTTATGTATTTAATCTAATGTTTTCTTCCAGTCCTCAGTGACATGATTCAGTCCTCAGTGGCATGAAGCAGTCATCAGTGACATGATGCAGTCCTCAGTGATATGATGCAAATCTAATCAATTTCTTTTTGATATGCTCCACTAAAGAGAGATTTTAATGGACTTCTCCCAATGATGTGATTCCTCAGGCAGATACAAGCCTTCACTGTGGCAACGTTTTGCTGCCTTATTAAGTCTTGATAAAAGCCCCACCCAGCGAATCTTGGTCACAACAAAATAATACATCACTCTTTAAAATATTAGAGTGGAATTTAGGATATACACGAGGACCGTACACCTCTAAGTGGGGAGGGGTGGGGATATGGCCAGTCTTACACTCTGAGAGTCCACAACTGAACCAGACTCTGGGTTGATGTTAATTAACAACTAAGTCAATGACGCCTCAGTCACTTCTATTATTATTATTATGTTGCACTTTTTGAAATGTAGTATTGACACGCTTCTGGCAAGACAGTGATGGAGTGAGTGATGATGAAAGTGTTTCTTATTTTTCGGGTCACACTGCCTTTGTGGGAAGCGGCCGATGTGTTAATAAATAATAATATAATAATAATAATAATAATAATATTATTATTATTATTATTATTATTATTATTAGTAGTAGTAGTAGTAGTAGTAGTAGTAGTAGTAGTAGTAGTAGTAGCAGCAGCTAGTAGTAGTAGTAAAAGTAGCAGCTAGTAATAGTAGCAGTATTCGCAATATTACTTTTATTTTTATTATTATAATTATTACTAGTAGTAGTAGTAGTTACAACAGCAGTTGTTGTAGTAGTAGTAGTTGTAGAAGTAGTAGTAGTAGAAGTAGCAGTAGTAGTAGTAGTAATAGTAGTAGTAGTAGAAGTAGCAGTAGTAGTGGTAGTAATAGTAGTAGTAGTAACAGCAGCAGCAGCAGCAGCAGTAGTAGTAGTAGTAGTAGTAGTAGTAGTAGTAGCAGCAGCAGCAGTAATTTGTGTAGCTAACACAGCAGCAGCAGCAAGAGTGTGTGTAGAGCAGCAGCAGCAGCAGAGATTGCAGCGCAGCAGCAGCAGCGCTGCTGCTGTGCGCGCGGCAGCAGCAGCAGTAGCTGTGCTGCGCAGCAGCAGCAGCAGCGCGTAGTGCTGTGCTGCAGCAGCAGCAGCAGCGCTGCTGCTTGCTGCAGCAGCAGCAGCAGGCGCTGCGCTGTTTGCAGCAGCAGCAGCAGCGCGCGCGTGTGCTGCGCGCAGCGCAGCAGCAGGTGCTGTGCGGCAGCAGCAGCAGCGCTGCCGCTGCTGTAGCAGCAGCAGCAGCGCGCTGCGCTAGCTGCTGTAGCAGCAGCAGCAGCGCGCGCGCTGTGTAGTAGTAGCAGCAGCAGCAGTGTGCTTGCAGCAGCAGCAGCATAGTGTTGCGCGCGCTGGCAGCAGCACGCTGCGCGTAGCTGTTTGCGCGCAGCAGCAGCAGCAGCGCTAGCGGTGCTAGGTAGTCAGCAGCAGTAGTAGTAGCAGCAGCGCGCGCAGTAGTAGTATTAGTAGTAGTAGCAGTAGTAGTATAAGTAGTAGTAGTAATAGTAGTAGTATAAGTAGTAGTAGTAATAGTAGTAGTATAAGTAGTAGTAGTAGTACGTTAGTAATACACGTACTCACCTATTTGTGGTTGCAGGGGTCGAGTCATAGCTCCTGGCCCCGCCTCTTCACTGATTGCTACTAGGTCCTCTCTCTCCCTGTCTTAAAACTATGTATGGTTCCTGCCTCCACTACGTCACTTTCTAGGCTATTCCACTTCCTGACAACTTTATGACTGAAGAAATACTTCCTAACATCTCTTTGACTCATAGGAGTCTTCAACTTCCAATTGTGACCCCTTGTTTCTGTGTCTCCTTCGTGTATTAGTGTAGTTGTGTGGACCGAGAGTCACACTTATCTCTCATAAGCATGGCAAGTGTTCCTGGCACCAATGTTGGCTGCCGGGTGTTCCTGACACCACTGGTGGCTGTCAAGTGTTCCTGACACCACTGGTGGCTGTCAAGTGTTCCTGGCACCACTGGTAGCTGTCAAGTGTTCCTGGCACCACTGGTGGCTGTCAAGTGTTCCTGCCACCACTGGTGGCTGTCAAGTGTTCCTGGCACCACTGGTGGCTGTCAAGTGTTCCTGGGACCACTGGTGGCTGTCAAGTGTTCCTGGCACCACTGGTGGCTGTCAAGTGTTCCTGGCACCACTGGTGGCTGTCAAGTGTTCCTGGTACCAGTGGTGGTTGCCAGGTGTTCCTGGCACTAGTGATGGTTGCCAGGTGTTCCTGGCACTAGTGATGGTTGCCAGGTGTTCCTGGCACCAGTGGTGGTTGCCAGGTGTTTCTGGCATCAGTGGTGGTTGCCAGGTGTTCCTGGTACCACTGGTAGTTGCCAGGTGTTCCTGGCACCAGTGGTGGTTGCCAGGTGTACCTGGTACCACTGGTGGTTGCCAGGTGTTCCAGGTACCAGTGGTGGTTGCAAGGTGTGCCTGGCACCAGTGGTGGTTGCCAGGTTTTCCTGGTACCACTGGTGGTTGTCAGGTTTTCCTGGTACCATTGGTGGTTGCCAGGTGTTCCTGGCACCAGTGATGGTTGCAAGGTGTGCCTGGCACCAGTGGTGGTTGCCAGGTTTTCCTGGTACCACTGGTGGTTGCCAGGTTTTCCTGGTACCACTGGTGGTTGCCAGGTGTTCCTGATACCACTGGTGGTTGCCAGGTGTTCCTGGCACCAGTGGTGGTTGCCAGGTGTTCCTGGCACCAGTGGTGGTTGCCAGGTGTTCCTGGCACCAGTAGTGGTTGCCAGGTGTTCCTGGCACCAGTGGTGGTTGCCAGGTGTTCCTGGCACCAGTGGTGGTTGCCAGGTGTTCCTGGCACAAGTGGTGGTTGCCTGGTGTTCCTGGCACCAGTGGTGGTTGCCAGGTGTTCCTGGTACCAGTGGTGGTTGCCAGGTGTTCCTGGCACCAGTGGTGGTTGCCAGGTGTTCCTGGCACCAGTGGTGGTTGCTAGGTGTTCCTGGTACCACTGGTGGTTGCCAGGTGTTCCTGGTACCACTGGTGGTTGCCAGGTGTTCTTGGTACCTCTGGTGGTTGCCAGGTGTTCCTGGCACCAGTGGTGGTTGCCAGGTGTTCCTGGTACCAGTGGTGGTTGCCAGGTGTTCCTGGCACCAGTGGTGGTTGCCAGGTGTTTCTGGTACCAGTGGTGGTTGCCAGGTGTTCCTGGTACCACTGGTGGTTCCCAGGTGTTCCTGGCACCAGTGGTGGTTGCCAGGTGTTCCTGGATTACGTCTACAACTCGCACCCACGAGCTACTCGCATCCGAAATGAGACAATATATGTTCAGCCACTCCGAAATTTTTGCTCTGCTGGGAATTATTATTTGGGACAGGAGGAGGAGGAGGAGAGGAGGAGGAGGAGGAGGAGGAGGGTGAGAGGGAGGGGGGAAGTAAAGAATGAGGAGGAGAAGTGGGATAGGAAAGAGGAGGTGGGGAAGGGGAGTATTAGAGGAGTATATGTACTTGGGAGTCAGAAAAACTGGAATAAAGGGAGGCCTAAGCCAAGATTTCAATCAGGGATGTGTTCTCAAAAGCCGTAAGAGGCTGAAAAAAATAAAAGAAGTCGTCTCTAAAATCATAAATTTTAGTATGTATGGAAAATTTACTAAGCTATCGTACTTTTGTACGTAACAGCTCTTAGCTTGTAAATGAAGTTAGGAACCTTAACCTAGCCTTGTAAAACCCTATGTAAAAAAAAAAATTAAAAAAAAAAAAGCCTTTCTGGGGAAACTGTAGCCTCTTAGCCCTAGTCCTCAACCCTGGCTGCCCCACTGAGGGTCGTACATGGGAAAGACACATAACAAAGCACTTGTAATTCTACAACTAGGCTGTCTGCCGAGAAGAACTATCCACTTGCATCTACATTCAGGAACATTGTGTATTATTTAGGTTCATTAGTCAGGGATAGAACAGAAGAAAGGGAGGAAGAGATGCGGAAAAGAGGGGGAAGAAAAATGGAGGAGGGGAAAGAAGAGAAGGGGAGGAGAGAGTAGAAAAGCGGGAGGATACGACAATGATATGTAATTCTTTCTGATTTGCGTATGTAAGACAGTTTTAATGCCAGCTGAACTTGTGGTGAAAATATTTATAAAGCAGTAAGTGGTGAGAGTTGAAGAGAGCTTTTACCAGTGAGATCACCAAGTGATCTTGTTACGGAAAAATAAGCGTAAGAGACACACAAAACATCAAAGGTAAGACAAGATACAAACATGTAAACTAACACGAACGAAGCACTGAACAAAAATATTACCACACCAGTGCAACATTTGGGAATTTTTATTGTGGGAAGTTATCGCCAAGCAGTGGCTTCTTCAGTCTAATACAGAAAAGAACAGTAGAAGATGAAAAGTAGTTTGTGATAACCAGTCCATCAATTTTGAGAAAAGTTTTTCTCAAAACTGATGGACTGAGAACATCGACTCCAAGCTGAGGGACTGATTACCTCAAACTCCTCCTCTTCCTCCACGTACTAGACTGGAGAAGTCAATGGTAGGCAAAACCTTTCCACAATAAAGATTCCCAATTGTTGCACAACTCGTCGGCTTTTTAAACCATTTACATCATTATCTCACCAATTTAATAAAAAAACAGCATCAGAAAAAAATATATTGTGATCTGAGGGTGCACCTGTATCATGTATCTGTGAGGAGCCTCATCTGAGGAGCCTCATCTGAGGAGCCTCATCTGAGGAGCCTCATCTGAGGAGCCTCATCTGAGGAGCCTCATCTGAGGAAGGTACGACGTTGTTTTTGTTGGATGTTTCAGTCTCCTCTTCAGCTCCCGCCTAAGAGTTTGCATAACAAATATAAGAGTAATAGAATAAGATATAAATAAAGGAATGCGCAGGAATGCATTAAAGAATAACATACAAGAATATAGTAGACTGTCAAGACCTTAAAGAATTAAAACAGGAGTCCAGAAAGAGGAAATGCCCATACATACAGAATGCATAAACAAATAGTGGAAAACGTACAACAGAGTGAGTAATAACGTATTAGTGGTTTGTAGAGTAACTGTAGCCTTTGCATGAGCAGCAGCAGCAGCACCAGCAGCAGCAGCACCAGCAGCAGCAGCAGCAGCAGCAGCAGCAGCAGCAGCACCAGCACCAGCAACAGCAGCAGCAGCAGCACCAGCAGCAGCAGCACCAGAGATTATATTCACCTTTTTCCCCTCCTTCCTGGATGTCATCATTAAATGATTATCTCCCCAAAGTGTAATTATCATAAGGAAGTTTTTATGTCGAGCTTACCAAGCCTCAATACTCAGACCAATGTCTGATGTGTTATATTTATATTAATTATATGAGACTATGATGGATTTAGTGACAGGAAATTGTTGTGGAGAAGTGATCTATGCACCAGTAGGATGAATAATTATTCTTCCCCCTTGACAAGCAAAGATATCTATAGTATAAATTTAGAATAAACAGTTACTATACCGTGGCTGTAATAAAACACAAATAACCGCCATTTAGGACTATACTGAAACTAATGACAACATTTCGGTCCGATTTGGACCATTAACAAGTCTGACTTAAGAGTCTAAGTCGTACCGGAAACAAATTACAGACTTGGGGTCTGGCTCCGTGGTAAAGTACTGTGTACTCTGAGGTCAGGAGAGATAGGGGGCACATGATAACGACATATAAGATACTGAGAAGAATTGACAAGGTGGACAGAGACAGAATGTTCCTAGAGATGGGACACAGCAACAAGGGGACACAGTTGGAAGTTGAAGACTCAGATGAATCACAGAGATGTTAGGAAGTATTTCTTCGGTCATATTTGAGTCCTGCTGTGGACATAGAGACAATGATTATATATATATATATATATATATATATATATATATATATATATATATATATATATATATATATAATATACTTTCCAACTTTCATTGGGGTCAATGCAAGAGGTCAACATAAAAAAGAATCCTCTTCAAGTTTCTGTCCAGAGGATCGAATGCAGCAACGCCTCCTCTCGCATCTGCCAACGCTCCCTCCCATCCTTCCCTTCCCCTCCCATCCATCCCTCCCCTCCCATCCATCCCTCCCCCTCCCATCCTTCCCTTCCCTCCCATCCATCCTTCCCCTCCCATCCTTCCTTCCACTCCCATCCATCCCTCCCCGCCCAACCTTCAGTCCCCCTCCCCTTTCCTCCCTCCTTCACAGGCTATATTTGCTCATAAAAACACCAAGTTCAGCAGATGACCTCAACTTCAGGATTAAAAATTAAAGCCAGTGAACGCCAGAGTCAAGACTCCCTGAATTTATATTTATAACAAAATTACTCAGAATGTTTATGTATCTTATGAGTGGGACGTCGCAACACGAACAACAATCAAAAGGTCATTGTTAACCATCAGGACATATCAATGTGATGTACGATACTTCATTCACAAACAACTATGCAATTATTATAGTAACGTGGCAATTTCCTGTAGATTATACGTCACCACAGAGAATCAGCCTAACTTTTTTACTTGGGGGGAGGGGGGAGTTCTTGATCCAAAAGAATCAGAGGCCCTTCCCTTCCTCTGAACAAACCTGATTACCTTCCCTTACTCAAGAGCTGTGTGACTCTTACCGGTTTAACAATTCCATCTGAGTATGATAATATACTACTACTTACTACTACTACTACTACTAATAATAATAATAATAATAATTGTGGGGAATTGTGAGAGATAAGTCTATCTGGGACACCGCCACTAGCAATAAACAAACTCCCAGGGAGATGACAGACTCGTATAATTTTACATATTACGTATATCCTGGCTTAATGCCCCACTACTTTATACACATTCACAGTCTCGATATTTGAATTTCGAGTAGATAACTTGCGATATGTTAGTTCATTTCAACCGCGTCCAATATGGCGGTCGGGGTATGGCGTACCCAAGCTAGCCTCGCCCGGTACAATCAACCCCTGATTATTTACAACTCGGTTTCACTATATCCACCATTTCACAATATTCATCGAATACATTTCAGTCTCTTCTCAGACGAAAACTCCCCTGCATCAGGGGCTTACGACTTTAGCCTGCCGTATGGTCATTTCACTCAGTTCAAATAGGCCTATGACCGCGTCACTCGCCGGCGGCACACCTTATTTCACAATTATTGTCCTATTACTGGACCGATTGTCCCACTTGATATTCGCCGCTTCACTGGATATTCCTCCACATTACGAAAGGAGGTAATTAAATCCGATTTGGTGGGCGGCGTCTCCAAATTCGACAGGCCATTTCACCACCTGATCTCGGGTCGGTAGGCTCCCTGTTCACTCACTGCCCATTCCCCTCTACCCAGCTCCCTGCCCACTTCACGAGGCATCTCGCGCATGCGTGTGAATTCGTTGGTTCTTTTCAGTTAATGTTAAGCCAACAGCAACACATTAATGATATCTACTCATATTGGAAAGTTTATCAATTACAACTTTCGGAAAATACCAATATTTTCCACAATAATAATAATGATAATTACAATAATGCAGAGGTATTAAACAAACTACATTTCCATATTTTCTTTCACTGTCTTAAATATGCTTAAAGCTTGTGTCTGACTGACTACTCTGCTGAGAGAAATGTATTTTTGATTGCAATCTTCAATCCACACAGCTAGAAGACACTCCATTCCTATCACTGTAACATTTCTATTCTTGACTCACGAATTCGTAACAACACGATTGCAAACAAAGCAGGGAAGGGGTGGAGTTAGAACCCATGGCAAGTGAGTCATAAAACTCCAGGCCAGTGCGTAAACCACTGGGCTGGAGAATAGAAGTAAACAACCCGTACTATGGTTTACTTCTGTTCGTTATGGTTGTTTGTAGACCACAACAAGCTGATGCTACTTTGCCTTTTTTTCTGCATGATTTCAAAAATTTGGGAGAAAAAAATCGCATTTAAATTTTGGTTGGCATAAAGTTCGACCTGATATCATTTAATAATTTCCACTAAATCGAATTTTCCACTACATTTTTTTTTTTTCAGATTGAAGGATGTTTAAAATTCAACCTAATTTTTTTTTTTAGCTAAATTTTGCTCTAAATATCAGGGGTAAGTTTGGGTTTATTTAATGTTACTTAATGTTAGTCTTAATGTAAGGTGAGAGGTGAGTAAGCGAGATCAAAACGAATAAACGAGAGAGAGAACCAGTAATAGGACAGAGCCGCAGAGTACATACTTATGTAAACAAACGCGTCTGGTTATGGTTGATACACGTTCATACAAACATTGTGTACAAGTTGTCTCCACAGTGGTACAGTAGAATAAATAAAGACCAACACTTCCATTCTCATGTAACATCATTTTTAGAAGGAATGATGCTCTGTCAAGTTATTATTATTATTATTACAATTATTATTACGTTAATAATAATAATAATAATAATAATAATAATAATAATAATAATAATAATAATAATAATAATAATAATATAGTTTATTTGGACATGATACAAAGAATTACAATGGGTTATGAGATTACATGAGGTGTACATGCCAAAAGCCCCTAATATACAGAGCATTGTGGGCAGACTTAAAATTAACTTAAAACTAAATGTTAATAATTATAGTAAATAGTTTACAATATAAGTATAGTTGAGTATTTAAGCTATGAAATTTGAACATAGTTTGAACATGACATTTTTGAAACATAATAGTTTTATAATTTGGATCATTTACAGTTTTATGTCTACATAATAAAATTATTAAATCAGATTAAACAAATTAAATCAATAATTTGTGTTGCAATAACAGTTTATATGGTCATTAGATGAATTACAAGGAGCACAAGGCTACATGAGGATGGATTTCTTTATATTAGGTGGTAATAATTATAACAGGTTTATACATTATAAGATATAACATGGCATATACATTATGAGGTATAAGTTTCAACATTTGTACTAGATTATGTTTGATAAATTATTTTTCTTTGAGCAATTATGTAAGGTGTTTTGAGGCTAGGGGAGTAACACAGTGAATAATGTTATTTTGAGGCAGTGTAAAGTTATTTAATAACTTTGTAGGTAATGTAAAGTAGTGGGTATTTAGTTTTGGGCGAGTAGGTGTTTTTTTTAGCAGAGTTTTGAATTGATGTACAGACCGGGTTTCTTTGATAATCATAGGTAATAAATTCCCAATTTTTGGGCCTTTAATGTGCATTGCATTTTTGCATAGTGTGAGGTTGACGCGGGGAACATCTTGTGTTAAGTTCATGTGTCCTGTTAAGGTTGGTTAGGAGAATTTTGAGTTGTGGGTTAATATTTGAGTTTAGTGTTTTATGTATGTAATAGGCACTGTAAAAAGTATGGATGTCTTGTATGGTGAGTAAGTTCAGACTTTTGAATATTGGTGGAGTATGTTGTCTAGAATGGGAATTTGTTATCATTCGGACTGCAGTTGTTATTATTACAAATTATTATTATAATCATAAAAAAGAAACGCTAAACCCAGTGAAGGCATACAACCCTAGAGTGAAGGCATACAAAAGGAATATTTTTCTACACTTATCCCCCAGTAACTGGTGTTTGACTAGAGAAAACGTAATTCTTCCGACACTCCTACAAACCGCTTGGTAAACAAATCTCATATTTATGTCAATTTTTATACTGTGGGTGTATGTATCATGTGCATATGTTACGTAGCGTGTTTATTATATAATTTTGAAGAAAATATCATAGATGGATTAATGGAAATGTCTATATTAGCGTAATATACAACATTTAATGCGCCCAAGAGATTATTATATGGCGTCAAGAGTACAAAGACTCTTAGTTATTTTAATGTGTACCTGCACGCCAGTACAGTGTGTAAGTATATTTAGGTACAGGTACACATAAGTATAATTATCAGAGTACATATAAAATATGCAATAACTTTAAAACACTTAAAATTTTGGAAAATTTCCAGACATAATAGAGAGATGTGCTCACAGAGAATGTAAACAAACCGGGTTGGACGCGCCGTATTAGAAAAGCCGCTCGCCTCGCCGTATAGCAAGTTTTGGTCATAATTTGAAATCACCGTATTAGAGGAACGCCGTAAAGCGGGGCCCTACTGTAAACCATTTCCTTGTTAAATTAAATATCTTAGCTCATTCTATAAATTTTACTGTTGAGTTCGAAGTAAATAACTCATTGCCTTTTCTAAATGTTTTAATTATAAAAGGTAACAATGATTTTAAATTTACAGAAAACCTACAAATAACTGTTCCTATGTACACTATTATTCTTCATATCAAGATAGAGTTAAACTTTCGGTTTTCTCATCAATGTTTTTGATAGCTTTACGTATTTGTAGTCCAGAGTTCATAGATGAAGAAATCTCCAAAATTTATCAAGTAGCTAATGATCTAAAATATCCAAAAAACGTAATTGATAAATCCTTTAAAATAGCTAGAAATACTTTTTTACAATCCAAAAAGGGACAACCAACCTTATTCAACTAAAAATATGTTGGTTCTCCCTTACCATGAAAACTTGGTTGATATGCCTTCCTTTCTTAAGACTTTTAATATCAAAGTTGTATTTAAAAATCTTGATACAGTAAAAAAAAACTTTTGATATAAAATTCCCCCAAAATGCTGACGGATATGTCTATAAGATTCCTTGTAAAATATGCGATAAAGTTTATTACGGTCAAACTGGTAAAAGTCTTGAACTAACATTAAAACAACATAAATATAGCATTAGAACTGGACAGGATTCTGATGCTCTATTTAATCATGTGAGAGATTTTAACCATCCAATTTATTTTCAAAAGGCTGAGAAAGTTGTATCAAGCAAGTCCATGGTTGACAGGAATGTAATAGAATCATGTTTCATAAAAAGCAGTTTTGAAAATAATATGAATATTTCTTTTGGTTTATATAAATTGGATTCATTTATAGTGGTGACCTGACTTTAACTCAGTGGTGACCTGACTTTAACTCAGTGGTGACCTGACTTTAACTCAGTGGTGACCTGACTTTAACTCAGTGGTGACCTGACTTTAACTCAGTGGTGACCTGACTTTAACTCAGTGGTGACCTGACTTAACTCAGTGGTGACCTGACTTAACTCAGTGACCTGAATTAACTCAGTGGTGACGACTTAACTCGTGACTTAACTCAGTGGTGACCTGACTTAACTCAGTGGTGACCTGACTTAACTCAGTGGTGACCTGACTTAACTCAGTGGTGACCTGACTTAACTCAGTGGTGACCTGACTTAACTCAGTGGTGACCTGACTTAACTCAGTGGTGACCTGACTTAACTCAGTGGTGACCTGACTTAACTCAGTGGTGACCTGACTTAACTCAGTGAAGACGTGTTTTGTGTGCTCTCTGTGAATCTGAACAAGATGTCCTCTCTTGAGCTACTCTACCAGCAGCTGAAGGAAGAACTGAGGGTAGCTAAGCTTGAGATACAGCGACTGACTGAGGAAAACAAGAGGATTCAAATTCAAATTCAAATTCAAATTCAAATTCTTTATTTCTGGTAATATACAAGGTGGGGTGTACTTATAATTATGCATTTTATGAAGTAGATATTACAAGATGGCCAATAATATGCCTAGGTATGCCTAGGCTTTTCAGGCAGTCTTATGATAGGTCTTACTCTGTAGTGACACAATGATTATACAGATAGTAAGGTGAGGTAATTGTAGTGATTAACTAGGTTTACAAAATTGAGGTACTGGAATTTAAACATTTAAGAAATTAACAATTAGTTTATATATTAATGGTAAAGGTGATGTATTGGCATATTACAGTTTCTATATTGGAGTACGATTCATAGTAATCCTCCTGTTGATAATTCTCAAGTCAAGAAAGGAACCTGGACAGTGGCTGGAATGCATGGGACAAAGTTAAGGATCAAGAGGACGGATGGAGAGGTAGAATCAACAAAATCCAGGAAACTGTTGTGGAAACATCGAACCGATTCTCCGTACTACCCGATGAATGTGAGTAGACTTCTGGGAGTGTCACGACGAACAACACAAAGGAAGGTAAAAACATTGTTGTTGTTGGGGACAGCCAGGTTAGGTACATGGATAGGGCCGTCTGTTTGAAGGATAGGAGTAGGAGACAGAGGGTTTGCTTTCCTGGGGCTGGGATGGAGGATATTGTTAGCCGTCTGGACGACATCATGAGAGGTAATGGGAGCAATCCTATTATCTCTCTCAGTGCTGGAGTCAACGATGTTGGCAGACGTAGGAGTGAGGACCTGACTAGCAGGTTTAGGTCAGCAATAGACATAATTAGGAAGAAGGGTGGGAACCCTGTCATATGTGATATTTTGCCAAGGAGAGGAGTTGGAAATGAATGGCTGTCCAGGCCAATTGGTGTCAATTGCTGGCTGGACAAATACTGTAAGGAAAATGCAGTAACATTCATTGACAACTGGGACCCTTCTATGGCAGAAATGACATGTATGCCAGGGATGGGGTTCACTTATCCAGGTCTGGGGTGGGGGCACTGACAACTGCAGTGGAGGGAGCTGTTAGGACTTTAAACTAGAAATAGTTAGTGGTATGGGTTTTGGGGGAAAACAGTGAAGTCCCAGTGTAATAATATTATAAGTTCTAGGAGAACTAGTAATAGGCAGAATAAGGTGGATACTGGAAAGCCAGTGGCACTAGATGATAAGGACAGTAATAGGTATAGTGGAAAAACAGAAATGAGCAGGAAGGGTAAAGAGAAAGGAGGGTCTTTAAATGTATATTACACCAATTGTCGTAGTGCTAGGAATAAGATGGACGAGTTGAGATTAGTTGCAAGTGCGGGTAATATTGATGTTTTTGCAATAACTGAGAAGTGGTTTAATATGAAAAATCGGGACATACCTGCTGAATGTCACATCCAGGGTTTTAAATTGTTCGAAGTAGACAGAAGTATCGGGAAGGGGGGTGGGGTGGCACTCTATGTCCGTGATCATTTAAATTGTTACATAAAAACGGGCATAAAGTCTGAAATAATACATGCAGAGTCTGTCTGGATAGAATTTTCAGAGGGGTGTGAAAAATTGATTTTAGACCTAATATATCGTCCTCCAAACTTAGATAGGGAACAAGGAAGACTACTCTGGGAGGAAATTGTTAAGGCCACAAGGCACGATAACGTAGTAATTCTAGGGACTTTAACTTTAGTCAGATTGATTGGAATTTCTGGACAGGGAATTTAGAATCTAACGACTTTTTAGAAGTAGTTCAGGATTGTTTTTTGAAGCAGTTTGTGACAGAACCTACAAGGGGAAATAACCTACTTCACTTGGTTCTGGCAATCCAGGAATCCCTTGTTAATAATTTAGAAATTACAGAGAAACTCTGCACAAGCGACCACAAGTCAATTACCTTTAGCATTGACTTTCGCTTAGCAGATTATAATGGGCTTAGAGAACACTTATCAACTGTGGACTGAGGTAACGAAGAGAGCTATCAATATGACAGCTTTCTTAACACTATACAGGCTGCCCAAAGAACATTTATCCCGTATAAAGGAATTAGATCAAGTAGAAATGACCCAAAATGGATGAATAATAGGCTCAAATATCTTTTAGGGCAGAAGAAAGGAATTTATAGGCGCATAAATAGAGGTGAGGGTCATCTTATAAATCAGTATACTGACATTAAGAGGGACATTAAAAAGGGTATAAGAAAAGCTAAACGGGACTATGAAATTAAAGTTGCTAGGGATTTAAAAACTAACCCAAAAAGTTTTTTCAAAGTTTATAGAACAAAAGTTAGGGATAAGATAGGTCCCCTTAAAAATAACTCTATTTTTAATAATATTTTTAATAATTATTTTCTCTCGGTTTCACACAAGACACTAATAATATCCCAGTAATTAATTTTATAGTGTCCCTGAAGAAGATAAATTATGTAATATCACAGTCACTAGTGAAATGGTTATGAAACAAGTAGACAGACTGAAACAAAATAAATCGCCGGGTCCTGATGAGCTTTTGCAAGGGTTCTTAAGAATGCAAAATGGAACTCTGTGAACCAATATCTAACATTTTTAATTTATCTCTTCAAACAGGTGTAGTGTCTGATATGTGGAAGATGGCTAATGTAATTCCTATTTTTAAAGCAGGCGACAAGTCACTACCGTCAAATTACCGCCCAATAAGCCTGACCTCAATTGTAGGCAAATTACTAGAGACAATTATAGCTGATATTATTAGAAGCCATCTAGATAACCATAATTTGATTAATGATACTCAGCATGGATTCACGAGGGGCCGTTCCTGCATATTTAATTTATTAACCTTCTTTAGTAATGCTTTTGAGGCTGTTGATCACAATAAAGAATTCGATATTGTTTATTTAGATTTTAGTAAGGATTTTGATAGAGTACCGCACCAGAGACTGTTAAAGAAAGTGGCAGCTCATGGCATTGGGGAAAAGTGCTGTCATGGATCGAGTCATGGCTCACCAATAGGTAGCAGAAAGTGTGCATAAATGGGGTTAAATCCGAGTGGGGATCTGTAACAAGTGGAGTTCCACAGGGATCAGTCTTAGGCCCGTTGTTGTTTATAATATATATCAATGACCTTGATGAGGGAATTACTAGTGATATGAGCAAATTCGCCGATGACACGAAGATAGGTAGGACAATTGATTCTAACGTAGATGTCAGTGAACTTCAGGAGGATTTAGACAAACTCAATTCCTGGTCAGAAAAGTGGCAGATGCAGTTCAATGTAGATAAATGCAAGGTTCTGAAGCTCGGGAGTGTCCATAACCCAAGCACTTATAAGTTAAATAATGTAGAACTTAGCCATACAGATTGCAAAAAGGACTTGGGGGTTATGGTAAGCAGCAACCTTAAACCAAGACAGCAATGCCTAAGCGTACGTAATAAGGCAAACAGATTACTGGGATTTATATCAAGAAGTGTAAGCAACAGAAGTCCAGAGGTTATATTACAGCTTTATACATCGTTAGTAAGGCCTCACCTAGATTACGCAGCTCAGTTATTGTCTCCATATTACAGAATGGATATTAATTCGATAGAAAACATTCAGCGTAGAATGACTAAATTAATGCATAGCATTAGAAATCTCTTCTGTATGAAGAAAGATTGAAGACCCTAAAATTACATTCACTTGTAAGACGAAGAATGAGGGGAGACATGATCGAGGTATACAAGTGGAAAATGGGTATTAACAAAGGGGATATAAAGAATATCTCACCAACAGAGAAACCGCAATAATGGATTCAAATTAGATAAGTTTAGATTTAGAAAGGATATAGGAAAGTATTGGTTTGGAAATAGGGTAGTTGATGAGTGGAACAGTTTGCCTAGTAGGGTTATTGAAGCAAGGACCTTGGGTAATTTCAAATTTAGGTTGGATAAATTCATGAGTGAGAGGGTTTGGATTTGAGTGGGAATTGCACATGAGTAAATAGAATTATCAAAGCTTATTTCTTGGGTATCATTGACGATTGGGGTGAACAAATATTCTGTTAGTGGGATATATTGTGAAGGACCTGCCTAGTATGGACCAACAGATCTGCTGCAGTGTTCCTCCTTTCTTATGTTCTTATAAGAAAGGATCTTCGTTGATTCTACCTCTCCATCCGTCCTCTTGATCCTTAACTTTGTCCCATGCATTCCAGCCACTGTCCATGTTCCTTTCTTGGCGTGAGGATTCTCAACAGGAGGATTACTACGAATCCTCTTGTTTTCTTCAGTCGCTGTATCTCAAGCTTAGCCACCCTCAGTTCTTCCTTTAGCTGCTGGTAGAGTTGCTCAAGAGAGGACATCTTGTTCAGATTCACAGAGAGCACACAAGACACGTCTTCACAGAGCTAAGTACAGGTCACCACTGAACTAAGTACAGGTCACCACTGAGCTAAGTATAGGTCACCCTCCCTGTACACTACAATTATCACCCTCCCTGTACACTACAATTATCACCCTCCCTGTACACTACAATTATCACCCTCCCTGTACACTACAATTATCACTCTCCCTGTACACTACAATTATCACTCTCCCTGTACACTACAATTATCACCCTCCCTGTACACTACAATTATCACATTCCCTGTACACTACAATTATCACTCTCCCTGTACACTACAATTATTACCCTCCCTGTACATCTATAACTATCACTTTAAACTACATCTATCACCATCACTGTGCACTACGGAAACAAATGGTATAAAATACCGACACAATAGAAATATAAACACATAAGCAGTATAATGTGATTCTTTATTGACAACGTTTCCCCCACACAGTTGGCTTTATCAAGTCACAAACATATCTTCCTGGGTGAAAGGTACAAGAGTATTTAAAGGATTTAGTCAGGTGGAGAATGCTGCATGTGACAATCTTCCAAGTAGGGTGATAGAGTCTAGAACTTTGGATAGCTTTAAAAGAGATTGGGCAAGTATATGAGTAGACCATTTGCAGTGTTCCTCCATTCTTATGTTCTTATGTGGGAAAGCGATAAAGAAGTTTCTTGACAAGGGGTTCAGCTATGTTACAGAAGCCGTTGTTCTGGTTGAAGTTGTTGGATATACAGATAAGTGATGATTCCAGGATTCTTCAGTATTGAGTGTTGTGTTCTCTGGCGATAAGTCTTGCATTTCTGTAGTTGATTAAATGGTTGTGCGAATTTCGGTGTTGAACACAGGCATTCCTTAAGTCGTCAGATCTACCTGCGTACTGGTGTTCTGAAATACGTGTCTGGAGGTCTCTGGATGTTTCGCCACGTAAAAAATTTGCTGCAGTCATTACAAGGGATTGTGTATACCCCTGCAGAGAATTGAAGCTTGTCCTGTCTATTACTGGTAATGTCCTTGATGGTGGTGGATGTGGAGGTAGATACTTGGAATGAGGTATTGGAAAAGATGTTGGAAACGTGCTTGGTAATGGAGTTGGTGGGGAGGACTATGTATCTCTTCTCAGCAGTGTCTTCTCTGGGTGTGTTGAAGATGTTTAATGCCTGTCGTCTGCAGTCTCTAATGAAGTGACTAGGATAGTGAAGTTTAGAAAATACCTGTTCAATTAGAGAGCATTCTTCCTCAAGGAACTCGTTGCTGTAGATTCTGAGTGCACGCAGGAAAAAGCCCATAATTACACCACGCTTAGTTTTGGTGTCGTGGTGAGAGTAGAAGTGGAGGAGATCGTGTTGGTTGGTAGGTTTTCGATAGACTTTAAAACGAAGTTCATGGTCAGCTTTGCAAAGAGGAACATCAAGGAAAGGAAGAGTGTTTTCAACTTCTTCTTCTAGTGTGAACTGGATTGATGGCTCGACCTGGTTGAGCTTGTGTTGGAGAGCTTGAACGTTGAAGCGTCTGGGAGTTATGATGAGCATGTTGTCAACATAACGGAGCCAGGTGACAGAAGAGGGAATAATAGTGGAAAATCACTCGGCTTCCAGATGTTCCATATATAGGTTTGCCAGGACGGCACTAAGTGGCGATCCCATGGGTAGTCCGAAAGTCTGCTAAATCCTATAAATACTCTTGTAACTTTCACCCAGGTAGATCTGTTTGTGACTTGATAAAGCCCACTGTGTGGGCGAAACGTTGTCAATAAGGGATCACATTATACTGCTTATGTGTTTATATTTCCACTGTGCACTACATTTATTACCCTCACTATACACTACATCTATCACCCTCACCATACACTACATCACCCCTCATTATACACTACATCTATTACCCTCACTATACACTACAACTTTCATCATACATTACATCTATCACTATACACTATATGTCACCATAACTTTTAAATACATCTGTCGTCACTATACACTACATTATAAAGTACCAAAGTCAACATCACTGTTCACTACACCTTGCACCTCACTATACACTACATCTATGATGACCACTACACACTACATCTATGATGATCACTACACACTACATCTATGATGATCACTACACACTACATCTATGATGATCATTACACACTACATCTATGATGATCACTATACACTACATCTCTCACCTCACTATCCGATACATCTATCACAATCACTATATACAACATCTACCACCATCACTATACACTACATATATCACCATCGTCATACACTACATCTGCATCCATATACACTACATCTATCACCATCACTATGCACTACACATCACCACTACTATACACTACATATATAACCATCGCTATACACTACATCTATAACCATCACTATACATTACGTCTATCATCATCACTATACACTACACATATCACCATCACTGTGCACTACACATATTACTATACACTACATATATCACAATCACTATGCACTACATCTATAACCATTACTATACATTACATCTATCACCATCACTATACACTACATATATCACCACACTATACACTACATATATCACCATCACTATACACTACATCTTTCATCACTATTTTTTACATCTATTACCATCCCTATATAATACATTTATCACCATCACTGTATGCCACACCATCCACCACTATATATCTATGTATCAACATCACTATACACTGCATCTAACACAATCTTTATATACTACAGATATCACCATCACTACAACTTGTATGTCACCATCACTATACAATACACCTATCATCTGCCCCTGTGGCCGAATGGATAAGGCACTGGCCTCCTAAGCCAGGGATTGTGGGTTAGAGTCCCACCAGAGGTTCACTTTTAAATATGGAGGCCCGTGGCCTGGTTGGTAGCACTCTCGCTTCACACACTGTATGTCTGTGGTTCAATCCCCGGCAAGGGTAGAAACATTGGCGTATTTCTTTACACCTGTTGTCCCGTTCATCTAGCAAGCAAGTACGTAGGTACCTTGGTGTTAGTCCACTCGATACTGCTACTGGGGACGGTCAGGATTCCCAGGCAGCGCTCTTATCCACTCAGCCACGAATGCCACATAAGCTGGGCAGCCTGGTTCACAAGCCATGTTTCTTTCCCAGCCCGGGCACGTCAGTGAGCCTCAACCATGGATTCAAGCTATTTCAATCTCCTGTATGTTCTGACCTCTCAAGCGATTTTTATATCAATGCACCAGGCAGAAACAAGCGGGTATATATGAGTCCTGCTGACTGTGATCTTTCTCTGTATATACCCACTTGTTTCTGCCTGGTGCATTGATATAAAAATCGCTTGAGAGGTCAGAACATACAAGAGATTGAAATAGCTTGAATCCATGCTTGAGGCAGTATCGAGACCTGCTGACTGCGATCTTTCTCTGGACAGTGGCTAAAACGCATGGGACAAAGTTAAGGATCAAGAGGACGGGTGGAGAGGTAGAAACAATGAAGACCCAGGAGAATGTTGTGGAAACATCGAACCCATTCTCCGTGCTACCCGATGAATGTGAGTCGACTTCTGGGAGCGTCATGACGAACGACACCAAGGAAGGTAAAAACATTGTTGTTGTTGTTGGGGACAGCCAGGTTAGGTACATGGATAGGGCTTTCTGTTTGAATGATAGAAGTAGGAGACCGAGGGTTTGCTTTCCTGGGGCTGGGATGGAGGATATTGTTAGCCGTCTGGACGACATCATGAGAGGTAATGGGAGCAATCCTATTATCTGTCTCAGTGCTGGAGGCAACGATGTTGGCAGACATAGGAGTGAGGACCTGACTTGCAGGTTTAGGTCAGCAATAGACATAATTAGGAAGAAGGGTGGGAACCCTGTCATATGTGGTATTTTGCCAAGGAGAGGAGTTGGAAATGAATGGCTGTCCAGGCCAATTGGTGTCAATTGCTGGCTGGACAAATACTGTAAGGAAAATTCAGTAACATTCATTGACAACTGGGACCTCTTCTATGGCAGAAATGACATGTATGCCAGGGATGGGGTTCACTTATCCAGGTCTAGGGTGGGGGCACTGGCAACTGCAGTGGAGGGAGCTGTTAGGGCTTTAAACTAGAAATAGTTAGTGGTACGGGTTTTGGGGGGAAAACAGTGAAGTCCCAGTGTAGTAATATTATAAGTTCTAGGAGAACTAGTAATAGGCAGAATAAGGTGGATAGTGGAAAGCTAGTGACACTAGATGACAGGGACAGTAATAGGTATAGTGGAAAAACAGAAATGAGCAGGAAGGGTAAAGAGAAAGGAGGGTCTTTAAATATATATTACACCAATAGTCGTAGTGCTAGGAATAAGATGGACGAGTTGAGATTAGTTGCAAGTACGGGTAATATTGATGTTTTTGCAATAACTGAGACATGGTTTAATATGAAAAATCTGGACTTGCCTGCCGAATGTCACATTCAGGGTTTTAAATTGTTCCAAGTAGACATAAGTATCGGGAAGGGGGGTGGGGTGGCACTCTATGTCCGTGATCATTTAAATTGTTGCATAAAAATGGGTATAAAGTCTGAAATAACACATACAGAGTCTGGATAGAATTTTCAGAGGGATGTGAAAAATTGATTTTAGGCGTGATTTACCGTCCTCCAAACTTAGATAGGGAACAAGGGAGACTACTTTGGTAGGAAATTGTTAAGGCCACAAGGCACGATAATGTAGTAATTCTAGGGGACTTTAACTTTAGTCAGATTGATTGGAATTTCTTGACAGGGAATTTAGAATCTAACGACTTTTTAGAAGTAGTTCAGGATTGCTTTTTGAAGCAGTTTGTAACAGAACCTACAAAGGGAAATAACCTACTTGACTTGGTTCTGGCAAGCAAGGAAACCCTTGTTAATAATTTAGAAATTACAGAAGAACTCGGCTCAAGCGACCACAAGTCAATTACCTTTAGCATTGAATGGATGTATGATAGTGGGGATTATTCAGTAACGGTCCCAGATTTTCGCTTAGCAGATTATAATGGACTTAGAGAACACTTATCAAATGTGGAATGAGGTGACGAAGAGAGGTATCAATATGACAGTTTTCTTAACACTATACAGGCTGCCCAAAGAACATTTATCCCGTATAAAGAAATTAAATCAAGTAGAAATGACCCAAAATGGATGAATAATAGGCTTAAGTATCTTTTAGGGCAGAAGAAAGGAATTTATAGGCGCATAAAAAAGAGGTGAGGGTCATCTTATAAATCAGTATACTGACATTAAGAGGGACGTTAAAAAGGGAATAAGAAAAGCTAAACGGGCCTTAAGTTTCCTCAATAGCCTCTGATGTGGGACTCTATCAAAAGCCTTACTGAAGTCCATATACACAATATCATATTCAATACCATGATCTACCTCCTCAAATACCTTAGTGAAAAAAGTTAGCAAATTCGTAAGACAGGAACGCCCCATTGTAAAGCCGTGCTGAGATTCATTAATCAATTTATGCCTTTCAAGATGGCTACGAATTGCCTCGGCAATTATTGAGTCCATAAATTTTCCCACTATGGAGGTAAGGCTTATTGGTCTATAGCTCGAAGCTAAGGACCTGTCACCTGTCTTGTAAATAGGTATTACATTTGTCATTTTCCACTTATCTGGCAGTTTGAAGTGATATATTGAAAAGATTAGCCAAAGGTATCCTTTAAAACCCTTGCAAACTGTTCATCAGAGCCTGGGGATTTGTTAGGTTTTAATTTCTCTATTTGTCTGAGGACCATGTCACTAGTTACCGCAATCGTACATAGTTTATTATCGTCCTGTTATACTTAATTTATTTCTGGAATTTCGCTAGTATCTTCCTGAGTAAAAACTGAGAGGAAGTAAGTGTTGAAAAGTTCACACATTTCCTTATCACTGTCAGTGATCTGACCTGAGTTACTCTTAAGTGGGCCTATCTTGTCCCTAATCTTACTTCTGTATACCTGAAAGAACCCTTTTGGGTTAGTCTTCGAATCCCTTGCGACTTTATCCTCATAATCCTTTTTGATTTTCTTATTCCTTTTTATATTTGTCTCTTTAATTGAGTATACTGATTTCTTTTGATACGCTTATATGTGCTGCCTCTCTTTTGACCAATGTGATGTTTCAATCTATTGTTTATATCCATTTGGGATCATTTTTGTTAGATCTAATTTTTCTACTCAGAACAAAAGTTGTCTGGGCAGCTAGCACTATGCTCTGAAACACGTCATATTGGCAACCAACACCACCTACCTGACCCATAGTCAGGTCATCCCAATTTAGCCCACCCAGGTAATTTCTCAGTCCCATGAAGTCGGCCAAGCGGAAGTCTGGGACAAAGACTTGATTGCAGTTATCTGGGTAATTCCATGATATATTGAAACTAAGTGATTTGTGATCGCTTTCACAAGCTCATCATTAACCTCAAGATTAAAATTAAGACACATGTGCAACATCTGGGTATCTTTACAGTAAACGTTTCGCCATCCAGTGGCTTTATCAATACAAAATTCTAGGACATAATTTGAAGAGAGTAGAACTATATACAAAAGATGAGGTAATCAGTCCATCGGCCTTGGAGTTGGTGTGTTCAGCACCGCTGGTGTAGAGATTCTGAAGTCCAGGTAAGAATGCTTGACCTTAAATAGGCGTCAGCTGATTCTGAGGACCTGCACAATACCTTCTTCACGGCAACGACAACTACAACTAACCTATCTCTTTGGGTATGACCTACTTCCACTGGGCAATCCCACCTACCAGTGACTATGCCCTCGTCTGCTACCCGTCCCTATCAGCTGACGCCTATTTAAGGTCAAGCATTTTTACCTCTACTATTTCTCTTTGTTTGTTGAGCAATTGATTTGCCTTTACTAGCAACTATTTTGAATATTGCCTTTTAAAGATATCCCTGAGGTATTCTGGTAATATCTGCTGTTTTCAACCCTAGAACTGCAGCCTGATTGTTTCCCACAAACACCCATACCTCTATAATCTATCACTTTAAAGTCCTAGACAATTCATCAATGACCCCCTCAATAGAATTGGCTAATGCAACCACTCCAACACCCATACATATGACGTTTGCCATAGAATTTGTCCCAGTTATCAATGAATGGGATTACAAGTTCCTTGCAGTAGCTGTCTAGCCAGCAATTTATACCAATTGCCCTAGACATCCATTCATTGCCCACTTCCTTTCTAGGCAAGATGCTACATATGATTGGGATCCCTCCCTTAGATCTGACTACTTCTATGGCTGACCTGTACTTATCCACCAGCTCCTGTCTCCTGTCCTTCCCAATGTCATTTCCACCAGCACTAAGACAGATAATGGGCTTGTTCCCATTACCTGACACAATATTATCCAACCTGCTGACTATGTCACCAACACCAGCTCCTGGGAGGCACACCCTCTGTCTGACCTTCTTATCTCTGTTACAAAAAGTACAGTCCATGTATCTTACCTGAGAGTCTCCCACAATTAGAATATTCTTACCTTGATTAGCAGGGGAGTCAGTGGTACCTTTACCCTCACTAACACACTGAAGTACACTCGTCCTGAAGATCAGAGAATCGATTTCCTACCTTCAAATCTTCTCTATTAACCTTCCTTATCTTCCTTCTTCCTGAATTGTGAACCACTTGCCACTTAAAGCGGCTGCCACTCTCCAAATCACTGCTGGTGCTGGACTGCACCTCACTGCTGGTAGCCTCATTCCCCTCAACCACTCCAGCCACCTCACACTCACTCCCAAACACTCCAACCTCAGATTTTAAAACACTGCAGAAGGAAGCCATGGCTTTGTAACCCTCCACACTAATCCCCAAAGAAGCTCAAGACCCGTGACCTGTCATGACCACTGACCACTAACAAATCGTAAAAAAACAAACACAGCAATACCACAGTGACAAAACAAACACAGGAATAACACAGTGACAAAACAAACACAGGAATAACACAATGACAAAACAAACACAGCAAATACCACAGTTACTAAACAAACACAGCAGTTAAAAGGAAAACAACACGATAATTTAAAAAAAAATAATTTGGGTCACCAATAATTTAAAGAGAGAGAGAGAGAGAGAGAGAGAGAGAGAGAGAGAGAGAGAGGGGAGGCAACCCACACAGGCCTTGCTTGCTGAAGACAGAAGAGAGAAAACAAGAAAAAATAATTTAATGCAAGAAGTGAAGACAAGAAGCCATTCATGGGGAGAATTTCATAAAGTCTCACATGCGTGAGTGAGGCTCCAGGTCTAAGTTCCAGGTTCCAGGCTCCAACCTCCAGGCTCTAGCCTCCAGGCTCTAGCCTTCAGTCTCTATGTTCCAGTTACCAGGCTCAAAGCTCAATTCTCCTTGCTCTACGCTTTAGGCTTAAGTCTTCTGACTGTCCCTTTACTTCAGAACACATTAGGGAGAATATTGGGAAAAATATTTATTTTTAACAGGGCTCATACGTGTTCTATCTCCTCCCCCCCCTCTTCTGTCTTTCTCCCTCTTTCTCTCTCTCTCTCTTAGACTGTCTCGCTGATCCCCTGCTGACGCCGCAGCATATCTCATATGCAGCTTCTTGCTCAGTTCTTCAAGATACAAGATACGTTGCCAGGCAAAAGAGACGGGATCACCATTCAGATGCTGAACCAGTTATTCGCTGCAAAGTGAGGATATGTAACAGCATCAGGATAGGGAAAGCACGTAGTAGGCCTACTGGCTAATTCCAGGCAGGTGTTCGCAGCTCTTTTCAAGGCAGGATATATATCAAAGCTGAAAATTTACAAGGAACTTTTACCGGTCACACGGAATCACTACAACAGCTGCTGGGAACAACTCGAAGCACTGGGAATGTACTCGATGAACGGAGAGAGTTGAAGAGCTTTGTTCCTCAAGGTACAGTACTCGCCCCACATCTGTTTCTCATTCATACATCAGCCCATAGACAAAGACATAAATTATAGCATCGTTAGGTAACATCCTTTGCTAATGACACCAGAATCGTTATGAGAGTGACGTCCATCGAAGAGAGCGATCTTTCATCCTGGAAAGTCCTAGAAGGACTGATTCTAAACCTGCATACTGAAATCACTCCGTATGAAATCCTGAAACTTGGCAGACGATGCAAAGTACCTTAAAAATGGGGCGTGACGCGTACACTAAGAGAAAACTCGATAAGTTCCTCGAATAATTTTATGATTAACAGGACTGTGGTGCATACGTTGGACTGCGTGCGACCAGCAGCAACAGCCTAGTTGATCAGAATAGTAACCAGAAGAACTTGCCTGGAACCGGGCAGCTGGGGCGATGATTCCTTAAAGCTGCATGAGGATGATGCCTCTAATCGACATTCTTCTATAACCACTTACTGGAGTACGAGATACTAGAGAAAGTGCTGAATAAGCTTTATGAAAAGCGGGGGTGTCGTAAACACAGAGTATACTGGCAACATCCGTGTTCTAAAACCGTGGTCCAAGACCGTGGTTCAAGACCGTGGTTCCAGACTGTGGTAAGACATATTGCCTCAACAGCCTGGTTACATTGCTATCAAAAGGTCGGTGCCGAGAGAAGAATAACTCTGGATACCGGTCGAAAGTATGTCAGAGGTATAAGAAGACTTTGGCGGAGCCCCGAGTGTCCTCTCTGCCACCTCCTGTGATCTCTTGGCTTCTCTTGGAAATTAGTTTCTGCTGTTTTTACGAGTGTCTCTTGACGTCTCCTCCTTGCCCTTACCTCCCGTCCTCTCTCTCTCTCTCTCTCTCTCTCTCTCTCTCTCTCTCTCTCTCTCTCTGATAATGAAGGTTCTTTCTTGCGTTCCTCTTGTTAGTGATGGAGGCGCATCCCTTACTTCTTCCTTCCTCATCTCTTCCTCTCTCTGATGGAGGAATTCCTCTCCTCCCTACCGCCTTCTGTCCTTCCCATCAGTGATAGAGATCCATCCTGACTTCCTGACGGTAGCCTACCATTAAAACATTGATAACGTATCAATGTTAAAAAAGAAATCCCCATAGGCTACAAGGTCTCTTGATCCCAGGAACAAAAGCTATCCTCTTTCCCTTACCCCCTTCCTTGGATTTAACCTGATTACCTTCTAATCCCCAGGCGCTGAATTTAACGCTTCCTCACGACTGCAGTAATAACAGAGCCCCAGACAACAGACCTTTCGTAGCATAACATGTAATATACCTGTGACCGGTTTCGAGAGTTTTCCTACACCCGCAGCCCGGTCAAGGCCAGGCTTGTCTGGTGCTAGCTGGGCCAACCAGGCTGTTGCTGCTTCAACGTTGCGCACTGGTGGTGCCATCTATGGGCGGAGTCTGATACCAGGGTTATTACTATTGCAAATTTCATCATGGGTAGGGCGCTAGATGCTGTACAATTTAATACTGGCAGGGATTATCCTAAATTTAGACGAGGCACGTGACACGTGGATAACAACACATACTGACGCAAGTTCAAATTGACGTTTCAGAGTAAATCAACTTTTTATGGACATTTCCAATTTGCTTGTATTAATTCAATAGCCAGAGATGATAACGAGGTAATTCGACTCTGCAAGTATGTACACACACACATGGGCGCACGTACGCGCACACACACACACACACACACACACACACACACACACACACACACACACACACACACACACACACACACAATAAATGATGAGAATAAAGAAGCCAAAATACAGATTCTAGAGAAAAAAGTATCACAGAGGAAGTAAGACCAAAGATAAGATGCTGATTGTTTTCTTGTGACTGAAATCACCAACAGACTGGAAGAACCCACATAGAGGACCAGCAACATGGAGGACCAGCAACATGGAGGACCAGCAACATGGAGAACCAGCAACATGGAGGACCAGCAACATGGAGGACCAGCAACATGGACAGCAAAACTGAGAGAAACACTTCAAAGAAGCCACAAAAGAATAAACCAACTCGACTAGACCTGTTTTTCACCTTAAATGAATCTGACAAAGATGAAACTGAATATGGTTTACCACTAGGAGCCAGTGACCACATGATGCTCAGCTTTGAATACTTGTTAGAAATGGAAGGAAAGAAATGAGGAGATACAACTAGTACACCAGACGACACAAGAGGAGCTTATGCCAAAGCCTAAGTCAAAATACCAAATTTTGCGATTTTGGCTTAAATAGCAACGCTCTTCTTGCCGAATAAGGCAAGCGAAAATTTGTGTATGCAATAATTTCGCAAAAATCATTCTGAACCTAACGAAAAAATATATATTTCATTATGTTTGTTTATTATTAAATTATTGTAATCTTATCTGAAATATATTTAGTTGGATTAAGCTAAATTAAACTGCGCTTGTTATAATAAGGTTAGGTAAATTTTCTAAGGTTCTTTTGGTACAAAATTATTAATTTTTACGTTAACATAAATTTAAAAAAAGTATTAAACATATACGAGAAAATAAAATGTATAACATAAAAGTTATATTTCAAACACTTCCTCCAGCTCCCCAGAGGCGGGCTGTGTGCTCACGATGCTGCAGCAACCGCAACATTTAGTCGCTCTGGAGTCCTTGGGTTTCCTAACGATTTTGTTACCCAACTTCAAAAATTAAGTTCACACCTGCCGATCCAGTTGTAAAGAAGTTTTAAAATGGTGACAGACTCCCATAAGTAAGTTTATTCAGATACAGGTACACATAAATACAGTTACATAAATTTTCATACATAGCAGCATATGTGTAGATTACCCAGGATAACTTAAAGTCAGACAAAGTTACTTATTTCCATTGGGGTCCTTGTAATAACTTATTATTTGTGGGTGGATCTTTGGGTCTCCCTGAAACTGGCGGCACCATCCCTTTTCAGCTTCATGTATCATAGGTAGGTGTAGGCAAGTGCCGAGGCACAAATGTTGTCCCATGATACCGACTATCCATAGGTGACTACATCTGGATGCTTCTGAGTGCCTGAAGTTCCTGTTCTGATAGACAACGGATGTGGCGCGGCTTTACTTGATGATGTCATTGACCTCTTCGTGTCTGGCATGCTTTCCTTCTGATTTATAACAGATAAGACCATACCACCCAAACTGGTCTGCCAAAATATTGCTGAGAACGGGTGGTCCGTGACTATATTTGAATTGTTTTTAATATTTTCTACCTCCCAACTACTGAAGGTGTGAGGCTGTGTGAGAAAATGCTGCAGGAAAATTTTCACTTCGATCAGTTAATATTTGGGATCACTCACGAGTTTCAGAAGCCATCCATTGCCTCTGGGTCCCTCTTTCACCCCCATCAACGAACTGATGGACGAACATTATCCGTTCTACGACGAGGGTATCATGGAGGCAACCACTCATTCTCTCCCACTCAGTGAGCTTTACTGGCGTCCGGAAAGTTCTGCCGAAGTACATTACTTGCAGCAGACACTGCAGCTGCTCCTCTTCTTATGTTAGGTGGCCCTTGTACTGATGGACGAGATCACCACTCTGATGGGTAGCTGGTTCCCAGCTATGTTAGCTGTGAAAATATTCTTGAACCATTCGGATTCTAGCGATTCCTTGCTGAGACCGGCCAGGTTTGCACTAATAACAACCCAAGGCCATGCCCATTTTTTGTCTACAGCTGACACTGTTAAAAGTGAAACAGTTAAAGCTAATAAAAAGTTCGGTTAGATCAACGAAGTACAGCAAAAGAAATTTCTTGGTTGGTAGAAACTTCCGTAAATAACACGGTGGTGTCTAAGTTAGCCACTTTCTTGTTTAGGACATTGATGTCCCAGGATAGGCGGTATCCGGAATATCTCTAGTATGCTATGCTGATGCTACCTAATAATTTGCATTCACATTAGGAGAGATATATTCTTCAGAAGGAATACGAAATGGAGGACTGACTGGAGAGAATCTAATCATCATTAAGTGTTACTGAGCACCAAAGACTTGAGAATCATGGAATGATTCAGGCCTTGAGTTATTATTTACCTTGCGTCTCGAAAATCTGTAAACAAAATTCATAGAGCAGACAGAAAGCAGCAGGAGAAACACCAACAAACTGCTAGAGTTCTCAGCATCTTGTTGTTTCGTCTTTCATCTCCCGGGATGCTGTGAATGATGTCGTGCGGAATTCTAACACAAGTCGAGATGGAACGACTCTTTCCCATTCGTTCGCGTTTGGTCTCAGCCTCCCACTCCTAGTACAAGGCCAGTAAAACATTGTCTCTGCAGTGTTCGCAATATACTTCTTGGTGAAAGTAGGGAGGAAGGTAGAGAGAGAATAAGAAGGAGACAGTGAGGGAAAGAGGGGAAGGAAGGAGATTGGGAAAGGAGGAAGAAAAAAAGAGATGGAGAAAGTGAGGCAAAAAGGGCAGGAAAGGAGGGTGGCTGGGTGGAAGTGAAGTATGAGAAGAAAATACAAGAGAGAGAGAGAGAGAGAGAGAGAGAGAGAGAGAGAGAGAGAGAGAGAAAGAAGGGAGGTATGGAAAACGCAGGTGGACAGAGAGTTTATCAGCACTTGCGTCCATCTGCAAGTGATGGTACCACCCCTGAAGACGCAGTACACACACACACACACACACACAGGTGGAGGCAGGATCCATACATAGTTTTAAGATGAGGTATGATAAAAATCATGGAGCAGGGAGAGAGAGGACCTAGTAGCGATCAGTGAAGAGGAGGGGACAGGAGCTGAGTCTCGACCAATGCAACCACAAATAGGTGAGTACAAATAGGTGAGTACACACGCACACACACAGGTGGAGGCATTATCCATACATAGTTTTAAGATGAGGTATGATGAAGCTCATGGAAGAGAGAGGACCTAGTAGCGACCAGTGAAGAGGCTATGAATCTACCCTTGCAACCACAATTAGTTGAGTACACACACACGTACACACACATACACACTGCAAGAGGCTTCAGTAAACTACAAAATAATAATAAAAAATAATCTCCCTTATTATTCGATTGTCTTTTTTAACCAAAAAGCCATCAAGGCAGGAAGCTCCCCTTAAGACGCGTTTCCTTAAGTCACCTGCTGTCCATATTCATCTGTCAGTAAAATTAGTACCTGGGTGTTAGTAGACTGGTGTGGGTCGCATCCTGGCGACAAAATTGACCTAATGTGCCCGAAATGCTCTGCATGAGAAGGAGCTTTCTATTTCTATATAGTAGCATATCATTAATGTCAGCTAGGCTTGTGTATCTTGTACATGTAGAAATAATTCATATTATTATTATTATATTAACATGCACACCACTAACATACACAGTGTGTGTGTGTGTGTGTGTGTGTGTGTGTTAGTTACCATTTTGTCCTAGGCACATGTCGATTAGACACTAGGCCTGTTGTATGTGTGTGTGTGTGTGTGTGTGTCTGTGTGGGTGTGTGTGTCTGTGTGTGTGTGTGCATGTTAATAATAATAATTATAATATTATGAATGATGCAGACATACATTCATAATAGGTTTAAAAGTTGCAACGACATTAAAAAAAAGAAACTGCAAAGTCGTCCCTAAAAGGTTTCCCAAGCAGCGCCTTTAATGAAACTCATTTAAAAACCTTTAACACCGAGACAGCCCTTCAAAAATGAGGTTTCACTACTACTACTACTGCTATTACTACTACTACTTATAATAATAATAATAATAATAATAATATTAATAATAATAATAATAATCTTTATTTCTACAAGTACATGCACAAGGTATACAGGCCTAGCTGACATCAATGACATACTACTATATAGAAAGCTGAGCATTTTGACCAAAGATGCGACCCACACCAGTCGACTAACACCCAGGCACCTATTTTACTGATGGGTGAACATGGACAGCAGGTGTCTTAAGGAAACCCGTCCTAATGTTTCAATCCGTAACGGGATCGACCCCTAGGCCAGAGTGTGTGATCTGTGAGTCCTGTATTGCTTCTCTCATTTACTACACAAGTGCGGACTTTACACAGAGGCAGACATAACACAGTGGCAGACATAACACAGAGGCAGACATAACACAGAGGCAGACATAACACAGTGGCAGACATAACACAGAGGCAGACATAACACAGAGGCAGACATAACACAGTGGCAAACATAACACAGTGGTAAACATAACACAGAGGCAGACAACACAGAGGGAGACATAACACAGAGGCAGACATAACACAGTGGCAGACATAACACAGTGACAAACATAATACAGAGGCAGACATAACACAGAGGCAGACATAACACAGTGACAGACATAACACAGTGGCAGACATAACACAGTGACAGACATAACACAATGGCAGACATAACACAATGGCAAACATAACAGTGACAGACATAACACAGTGGCAGACATAACACAGTGGCAGACATAACACAGTGGCAGACATAACACAGTGGCAGACATAACACAGTGGCAGACATAACACAGTGACAAACATAACACAGAGGCAGACATAACACAGAGGCAGACATAAAACAGTGGCAAACATAACACAGTGGCAAACATAACACAGTAGCAGACATAACACAGTGGCAGACATAACACAGTGGCAGACATAACACAGTGGCAGACATAACACAGTGGCAGACATAACACAGTGGCAAACATAACACAGTGGCAGACATAACACAGTGGCAGACATAACACAGTGGCAAACATAACACAGTGGCAAACATAACACAGTGGCAAACATAACACAATGGCAAACATAACACAGTGGCAAACATAACACAGTGGCAAACATAACACAGTGACAGACATAACACAGTAGCAGACATAACACAATGGCAGACATAACACAGTGGCAAACATAACACAGTGGCAAACATAACACAGTGACAGACATAACACAATGGCAGACATAACACAATGACAGACATAACACAGTGGCAGACATAACACAGTGGCAGACATAAAACAATGGCAGACATAACACAGTGGCAGACATAACAGTGGAAGGCATAACACAATGGCAGACATAACACAGTGGCAGACATAACACAATGACAGATATAACAGTGGAAGACATAAGACAATGACAGACATAACACAGTGACAGACATAACACAATGGCAGACATAACACAGTGATAGACATAAGACAATGACAGACATAACACTGTGGTAGACATAACACAGTGGTAGACATAACACAGTGACAGACATAACACAGTGACAGACATAACACAATGGCAGACATAACACAATGGCAGACATAACACAGTGACAGACATAACACAGTGGCAGACATAACACAGTGGCAGACATAACACAGTGGCAGACATAACACAATGACAGACATATCACAGTGGCAGACATAACACAATGGCAGACATAACACAGTAGCAGACATTACACAGTGACAGACATAACACAATGGCAGACATAACACAATGACAGACATAACACAATGACAGACATAACACAATGACAGACATAACACAGTGGCAGACATAACACAGTGGCAGACATAAAACAATGGCAGACATAACACAGTGGCAGACATAACAGTGGAAGGCATAACACAGTGGCAGACATAACACAGTGGCAGACATAACACAATGACAGATATAACAGTGGAAGACATAACACAATGACAGAGCACCACAGTAACAACGAATGAGAGCACAGTAACAAAACACGAGAGGGCAGACAAAGCAGCAGACACACTAAACGCGGAGACTCCATCAACAAACTGCAACGGACAGGGACCTTTGAGCAGGCCGGACACACAAAGGAACACGGGGGATATAACCATGACAGCACCGGGAGAGGCTAATGCACCTCTGATGAGGCAATGGGAGACACAGTGGGAGGAGGAAAGGGAGAGGTCGATCTTTATCTATGGCCTAAAGGAAGTCGAAGGGGACACCCACGACAGAAGAAAACAGGAGAAGAAAGAAAGGATCGAAGGTATCATGCTAGCAATAGGGGGAGACACGTCCCAAGTGACAAATTTTCGGAGAATTGGGTGGTACACAAGGGAAAGAAATCGACCTCTCAAGGTAATCTTCAAAGCAGAATCAGCCCGCACCATGATCCTGCAAGAGAAAGCACGGCTGAGGACGAATCAGGGGTACCGGAATGTATACCTAGATCGGGACAGAACGCAGGAAGAAAGGGAGGCTCGGAAGGAGCAGATAAGAAGGCGAAGAGAGGAGAGAGAGGAGACAGCAAGATACAGAGGACACCAAGCCCAAACAGGACAAACACACACACTGGAAGTACCCACGGTGGGCCTAAAATCACACAAACCCCACGCCAACCATACACTTTAACACCACACACACTCATCAGTCCCACTGCCCCCACCCCAGCAACCCAAAACCCACCATCACAGCTACCCCCCACCCCCACCATAAACTCCACCCCACCAACCAATACCAACACCATACAATCCCCCCCACCCATGCTGCAACCCCCTATGGGCACCCCCCCACACCCCCCCAACCCACCAAGATCTCCCCAGGGACAGTATTGGAAACAAGGTTGAAGGTTTGGTACACAAACGCAGATGGAATTACGAACAAGTATGAAGAGTGGAATGAAAGAATAGGTGAAGTGTCCCCAGACATCATAGCTGTCACAGAAACCAAACTAAATGAGACAGTATCAGATGCAATCTTCCCACAGGGATATCAGATCCTGAGGAAAGATAGAAGGAGCAGGGGGGGAGGAGGGGTCGCACTGCTTGTAAGGAACCGTTGGAAATTCGAGGAAATGGAAGGAATGGAGGTGTGTAGAGAAAGGGA
This sequence comes from Cherax destructor, assembly GCA_009830355.1. Classification (NCBI taxonomy): domain Eukaryota; kingdom Metazoa; phylum Arthropoda; class Malacostraca; order Decapoda; family Parastacidae; genus Cherax; species Cherax destructor. The sequence continues at coordinate 25,735 of WNWK01011854.1, read as the reverse complement.
CTTCATAGTAGGTACCATCCAGTCTGGGGAACACAAGATAATCATTGCAGTGATGTATAACCCACCACAGAACTGCAGGAGGCCAGGTGAGGAATATGATGAGAACAACAGAGCGATGGTGGACACTCTGGCGGAGGTGGCGAGAAAAGCACACATGAGCAGAGCGAAGCTACTGGTCATGGGCGATTTCAACCACAGGGAGATCGACTGGGAGAACCAAGAACCACGTGGGGGTCCAGAAACTTGGAGAGCCAAGATGATGGATGCGGTACTGGAAAACCTGATGCACCAACATGTCAGGGACACGACCAGAGTGAGAGGAGAAGATGAACCAGCAAGACTGGACCTTGTATTCACCCTGAACAGCTCAGATATTGAAGGCATAACACACGAGAGCCCCCTGGGAGCCAGTGACCATATGGTGCTGAGCTTTTGAGTACATTGTAGAGCTACAGGTGGAGAGGGAAAACGGTACCGAAAGAGACAAACCAGATTTTAAAAGAGGAAACTACACAGGCATGAGTAATTTCCTGCAGGAGGTTCAGTGGGAAAGGGAAATGGATGGACAGACAATAAATGAAATGATGGAATACGTAGGGGCAAAGTGCAAGGAGGCAGAAGAATGGTTTATACCCAGAGGAAAAAGATTAAACGGGAAGGCCAGAAAGAGCCCCTGGTTTACCCAAAGGTGCAGGGAGGCAAAGACTCAGTGTCAGAGAATGGAAAAGGTACAGAAGGCAAAGAACCCAAGTAAACAAAGAGAGTAGTAGAAGAGCTAGAAACGAGTATGCACAGGTACGGAGGGAAGCCCAGAAACAGTACGAAAACGACATAGCATCGAAAGTTAAGTCCGACCCGAAGCTGATGTACAGTCACATCAGAAGGAAGACAACAGTTAAAGACCAGGTGATAAGGCTGAGGAGAGAAGATGGGGAACTCACAAGCAATGATCAAGAGGTATGTGAGGAGCTCAACTTGAGGTTTAAGGAAGTATTCACAGTGGAGGAAGGAAGGCAGCTGGGTAGACAGGACGGTGTGCGTCACCAACAAGGGATGTATCAAGTGCTAGAGGGCATACACACACAACTGAGGAGGAGGTGAAGCAGTTACTCAGTGACCTTGATACCTCAAAGGCGATGGGTCCGGACAATATCTCCCCGTGGGTTCTTTGGGAAGGAGCTGAGGTACTGAGTGTGCCACTTACCATAATATTCAACACATCCCTTGAAAATGGGCAGATACCTGAGGTATGGAAGAAGGCCAATGTAGTCCCCATCTTTAAAAAAGGAGACAGAAAAGAGGCTCTAAACTATAGACCGGTGTCACTTACATGTATAGTGTGCAAAGTCCTGGAGAAAATCATCAGGAAAAGAATGGTGGAGCACCTCGAGCTGAACAGGATAATAAACACCAGACAGCACGGATTCCGGGAAGGCAAATCCTGTGTAACAAATCTCCTAGAGTTCTATGATAAAGTAACAGAGGTAAGGCAAGAGAGAGAAGAGTGGGTTGATTGCATTTTCCTGGACTGCAGGAAGGCCTTCGACACAGTTCTTCACATGAGATTAGTAAAGAAGTTGGAAGAACAAGCATGTATAACAGGAAGGGCACTGGAATGGATCAGGGAATACCTCACAGGGAGGCAACAACGGGTCATAGTGCGTGATGAGGTATCACAGTGGGCGCCTGTGACGAGCGGCGTACCGCAGGGGTCAGTCCTAGGACCAGTGTTATTCTTGGTATATGTAAACGACATGACGGATGGGATAGACTCAGAAGTGTCTCTGTTCGCAGATGATGTGAAATTAATGAGGAGAATCACATCGGAAGAGGACCAAGCAGGACTTCAAACAGACCTGGACAAGCTTGACATCTGGTCTAGTAACTGGCTTCTCGAATTCAATCCCACCAAATGCAAAGTCATGAAGATCGGAGAAGGGCAAAGAAGACCGCTGACAGAGTACAGGCTAGGTGGACAAAGGCTACAAACCTCGGCAAAGGAGAAAGACCTTGGAGTGAGTATAACGCCAAGCACGTCTCCGGAGGCACACATCAACCAGATAACTGCGGCAGCATATGGGCGACTGGCAAACCTAAGATTAGCGTTCCGTTACCTAAACAAGGAATCGTTCAAGACACTGTACACCGTGTACGTCAGGCCCATACTAGAATATGCAGCACCAGTCTGGAACCCACACCTGGTCAAGCACGTAAAGAAACTAGAGAAAGTCCAAAGGTTTGCGACAAGGCTAGTTCCACAACTCAGGGGTCTGTCCTATGAAGAAAGGTTGAGGGAAATAGGACTAACAACACTGGAGGAAAGAAGGGTCAGAGGAGACATGATAACGACATACAAAATACTGCGGGGAATCGACAAGGTAGACAGTGACAGGATGTTCCAGAGAGGGAACACAGAAACAAGGGGACACAACTGGAAGCTGAAGACTCAGATGAGTCAAAGGGATGTTAGGAAGCATTTCTTCAGCCACAGAGTAGTCAGGAAGTGGAATAGTCTAGAGAAAGATATAGTGGAGGCAGGAACCATACATAGTTTTAAGACGAGGTATGATAAAGCTCATGGAGCAGGGAGAGCAGAGACCCAGTAGCAGATAGCGAAGAGGCGGGGCCAGGAGCTGAGTCTCGACCCCTGCAACCACAATTAGGTGAGTACAATTAGGTGAGTACAGTGACAGACATAACACAGTGATAAACATAAGACAATGACAGACATAACACAGTGGCCGACATAACACAGTGGCAGACATAACACAGTGGCAGACATAACACAGTGGCAGACATAACACAGTGGCGGACATAACACAGTAGCAGACATAACACAGTGGCAGACATAACACAGTGGCAGACATAACACAGTGGCAGACATAACACAGTGGCAGACATAACACAGTGGCAGACATACCACAGTGGCAGACATAACACAGTGGCAGACATAACACAGTGGCAGACATAACACAGTGGCAGACATAACACAGTGGCAGACATAACACAGTGGCAGACATAACACAGTGGCAGACATAACACAGTGGCAGACATAACACAGTGGCAGGCATAACACAGTGGCAGACATAACACAGTGGCTGATGAACTATGCTATGTTTCCAGTATTCCTGAGACGTTCTACTGCTTCGATTCTTCATCTTATTCTCAAAAGTTCTGAATAACAATAACCGGACATAACCCCGTAAATAATCTTACGGATGCAGAATTCCTCCACCTCTGCCCCCGAACTACCATACAGTCTCGCTAGTTTCAAGTCTTTAATTCTGCTCTGAAAATGTTGCACGGAAGAGAAAATATTCACCTTATAACGACTGAGTGCTTCATAAACAATATTCCTAAATAATTTCTGGCAATCAGCGCAAGTTACGACTATTCGCCTTTCATTCCACAACACTTCCACTGCGCAGGAATAAACCAAACTGTCAATTAAACCATGTTCTTGATTGAAATATATATTGATCCACCGCAATCGTAAGGAACATTTTTTTTTTTTTTGCCTTTATTCATTCTTCAGTGGACAAAAGAAACGATCTTCATTTAAATGTAATACTGTTTTCACAATGAAATTCTAGTTGGCCATTTTCACGAAACGTAATTCAATATTAGACAAAATCAGCATTAACTTTGTTGCTATTGTTTGCTACCTAACTTTTTATTATTTTGGTTTCAGGATCAGCAGTCCATCAACTGACACCACAAGAAGCTGAAGCGTGACTTAACTCATCACTACCGCCTGCACTCATCACATGCTCACTCCACACCTAGCTCAACCTTGAGTCAACCAGCCTCAACCTCCTCTCAACAATGCACTACGCAATTCCATACATAATCACGCGGCTGACACTCGCGTATATAGTGTCCATATAGTTTCCAGCTCTCCCATTCAGTGTGCCCTAATCTTTAGCGTCGGATATTGGTATAGTGCCAGGTTGAGTGCCTGGTGCTGCACTCTAGCAGCGAAGATTTCGCACAGACTCATTCAGAATGACCACTTGCAGTGGTCGTTAATCGTATCAGAGGCATCAATGACCTTGTGATATCAGAGGCATCAATGACCTTGTGATATCAGAGGCATCAATGACCTTGTGATATCAGAGGCATCAATGACCTTGTGATATCAGAGGCATCAATGACCTTGTGATATCAGGGGCATCAATGACCTTGTGATATCAGAGGTATCCAATGACCTTGTGATATCAGAGGCATCAATGACCTTGTGATATCAGAGGCATCAATGACCTTGTGATATCAGAGGAATCAATGACCTTGTGATATCAGAGGAATCAATGACCTTGTGATATCAGAGGAATCAATGACCTTGTGATATCAGAGGAATCAATGACCTTGTGATATCAGAGGCATCAATGACCTTGTGATATCAGAGGCATCAATGACCTTGTGATATCAGAGGCATCAATGACCTTGTGATATCAGAGGTATCAATGACCTTGTGATATCAGAGGTATCAATGACCTTGTGATATCAGAGGCATCAATGACCTTGTGATATCAGAGGCATCAATGACCTTGTGATATCATAGGAATCAACGACCTTGTGATATCAGAGGAATCAACGACCTTGTGATATCAGAGGAATCAATGACCTTGTGATATCAGAGGAATCAATGACCTTGTGATATCAGAGGAATCAATGACCTTGTGATATCAGAGGCATCAATGACCTTGTGATATCAGAAGAATCAATAACCTTGTAATATCAAAGGCATCAATGACCTTGTAATACCAGAGACATCAAATTGCTAGGAGTGCAGAAGGGGCTCGAACCAGCGAAGTTGGTGAGAAGTAAGAGAGAGAGAGAGAGGTGCACTCGCGGTCTCCCAGCACTCGCGGTCTCCCAGCACTCGCGGTCTCCCAGCACTCGCGGTCTCCCAGCACTCGCGGTCTCCCAGCACTCGCGGTCTCCCAGCACTCGCGGTCTCCCAGCACTCGCGGTCTCCCAGCACTCGCGGTCTCCCAGCACTCGCGGTCTCCCAGCACTCGCGGTCTCCCAGCACTCGCGGTCTCCCAGCACTCGCGGTCTCCCAGCACACGCGGTCTCCCAGCACACGCGGTCTCCCAGCACACGCGGTCTCCTAGCACTCGCAGTCTCCCAACACTCGCGGTTTCCCAGCACTCGCAGTCTCCCAACACTCGCGGTTTCCCAGCACTCGCTGTCTCTCAACACTCGTGGTTTCCCAGCGCACGCGGTCGTCTAGCACTCGCAGTCTCCGAGCACTCGCGGTCTCCCAACACTCGCGGTTTCCCAGCACACGCGGTCTCCCAGCACTCCCGGTCTCCCAGCTGGCCCCGCGAGGAGGCGCCTCACGCGGGACTTCTTAATGACGGGTTTCGTCTCAAAATAGACCACAACAGTTGTAAATCACAGCTAATGTTACGTTGCTGTGTGTGTGTGTGTGTGTGTGTGTGCGTACTTACCTGTATGTGGTTGCATGGATCGATTCATAGCTCCTGGCCTCACCTCTTCTCTGGTTGCCACTAGGTCCACTCTCTCCCTGTTCCATGAGCTTTACGATACCTCTTCTTAAACCTATGCATGATTCCTGCCTCCACTACCTCACTTTCCAGACTATCCACTTCCTGACATCTCTATGACCGAAGAAATACTTCCTAACATCCCTGTGACTCAGATGAGTTTTCAACTTCCAATTGTAACCCCTTGTTGCTGTGTCCCATCTCTGGAACATCCTGTCTCTCTCCACCTTATGTGTGAGTGCATGTGTGTTTGTACTGGGTGGGAGGTCGTCTAGTGCCGGCTCCTGGCCCCACCAGGGCCAGGTGGAAGGCAGGGGAAATCGCAAATCTAGGGAATGTACAGAGAACCTTTACTGCACATAAAAGTTCCGTCAAACACCTTAACTATTGAAAACGCTTGGAAGCACTTGACTTGCACTCACTAGGGGGCAGGTGAGAGATACATCATAATTTATACCTGGAAAATCCTAGAAGGAATGGTCCCTAATCTGCACACAGAAATCACTCCCTACGAAAGCAAAAGACCTGGCAGGCGATGCAACATACCCCCAATGAAAAGTAGGGACGCCATTAGTACACTAAGAGAAATAAGTGTCCGGGGTCCAAGACTGTTCAACAGCCTCCCACCAGGCATAAGGGGAATTACCAATTGACTCCTGGCTGCCTTCATGAGGGAGCTGGACAGATACTAAAATCGGTACTGGATCAGCCGGTCTGTGGTTAGCACGTTGGACTACGTGCGGCCAGCAGTAACAGCCTAGTTGATCAGACCCTGATTCACCGAGATGCCTGGTCATGGAACGGGCCGCGGGGGCGTTGATCCTCATAATACCTTCCAGGTAGACCTCTTGGCTATTTTTATACTATTTCTCTTAAAATTGTAAATATCGTAATCATGTGGAGGCAGGATCCATACATAGCTTTAAGAAGAGGTATAATTAAGCTCACGAAGCAGGGAGTGACCTAGTAGCGATCAGTAAAGAGGCGAGGCCAGGAACTATGACTCGACCCCTGCAACCACAAATAGGTGAGTATACAAGCGGACACACACACATACAATAAGTTCATACTACTCATTTCTTTCATGTAAGTCATTAACAAACTGTATGTCAGGAACAGTTGAAGTTCAAGTAGCGATCCTTGCAGAACAACACTCGATACTCTGCCTCACTCAGACGGCACTGCATGATTTTTTTTTCCTAATTTCAGGACTAGTCTCTGGTATGGTACTGGTATCCACTCATTCTTGTCTTTCATGTTTTTACTGCGAAACTCTTAAAATTCCAACAGGTTCAAAAAACAGGGTTTCTTGTCTCTCAAACCGGTCACATTTTGGCGAAAAAATCTTTCCTCTAGCCACTTCAATATCTCTATCCCAACCATTTTTTCTGTGAAACTCTAGATAATAAGCAAGATAGCAATACTAGCTTATAATTCAGTGGCTCATGTCCGCCCTCTTTTATGTATGGCAACCACGTTCGATTATTGCAGTATTCTGGCAACTGTCCTGTCGAGTAACTTGTTGAAGAGCGTCACTGCTGGATCACACGGTGGGTCTCCTCATTCTTTCAGCAAAACGTGGAGGTATGTTGCCTGGTCCCATTGTCTGTACGTCATGTCGGGCAACATCTGAAGTTACAATTCTTCTTATTGACGCAAGGTTGTTTAATGGTGTTAAAAGTCTATCGACTAAATTAAGACCATTAAGGCAGCACGTAACGCTTTTTACCCTCAGACAAGAATACTTAAATCATTAAAATAGGGATTAAACAAACTCTCTGTCTCTCTCTACATACACACACACACACACACACACACATATATATGTGTGTGTGTGTGTGTGTGTGTGTGTGTGTGTGTGTGTGTGTGTGGTTAGTTACCATTTTGTCCTAGGCACATCATTTGACACTAGCCTGTTGTGTGTGTGTGTGTGTGTGTGTGAAACACTGAATGTTTCGAATAGAACCGCCCTCCGTGCGTGAAGCGAGCTTTACCCTAGGCCAAGGCGTGTGTGTGTGTGTGTGTGTGTGTGTGTGTGTGTGTATGTATGTAGAGAGAGAGAGAGAGACAGAGAGTTTGTTTAATCCCTATTTTAATGATTTAAGTATTCTTGTCTGAGGGTAAAAAGCGTTACGTGCTGCCATTAAACAACCTTGCGTCAATAAGAAGAATTGTAACTTCAGATGGTGCCCGACATGACGTACAGACAATGGGACCAGGCAACATACCTCCACGTTTTGCTGAAAGAATGAACAGAACCACCTCTGGAACTGTGTTGGGGACCCTCATCCTCAGAGAAAAGAATAAACTTACTTCAGGGAAAACTCAAGGTTCTCCCCAGAGCTGTTTTGAATATTGCCTTCTCCTACCACCCCCTATATTTTATATTCTATGTAGACTTTATTTAAAGACAAAATACATTGACGAAAATATTATAAGGAGTATTACAACATATATAACATCTCAGAGCTTACATCTCGAATACTTCGTCCAGCGTGCCCAAAATGCTACAGGCATTTTCCCACTGGATCGCAACGCTGAGTCTATGAAAGAAGAAGCTGGCCGCTCTGTGAACCTTGTTTTTTGTGATGAGTTTTTCACCCAGCTCTTTGAGGAAATGTAGAGCACAATTGCCCCATGCTCCAAGGGTCTCCGACCCTACTGGGATGAAGTTATAGCAAGGGGGCAGGCCTTTATATTTGCGGGTCTTTTGGGTCTCCCTGTAGCTGACGGCTCCACCCCCTTCAGCTGCTTCAGAGTATGGCAAGTTGGTGTCCGCCAATGTGGCGGCACAGGTGTAGTCCCAGGCAATTTCCTTACCATCCTTCCAGGGTAGCATAGTGGCTCCATCAGGATGCTTTTGACTTCCGTCAGACCTCTGTACTTGGGGTTCCCGTTCAGCTGGGCAACTGGCTGTGACGAGGCTTCTCTTTATGTCGTTGACCTTCTCATGTCCAGCATATTTCCCTTCTGATGTGTGGCACGCGAGACTATGAAGTCCGAATAGATCAGCCGTCGCCCTACTGCAAATACACCTATGTTTGGTGAGTATGGGGGCGGCTAGGCGAAGAGCAACACCAATCCGAATAGCCTGTGGGTTGAGTCGAGTGCCCAGGGAGATATTGGGAATAGCTAAAAGGAAATCTGAATGTGGTGCCTTCACCGCTAGAAGACGAACTTTGTCTTTTCCTGAAGCGTTGGTGAGCATTGTGTTGGCGATTTATTCCATGATCGGTTTGTCCCAGTGGGACTGTTTGTGCTCTTTGGTAGAAGCTAGTCTACTGGAGAAGTCTGCAAGGGTGTCCCACAACACAGCTGCTTCAATAAACCTGGGGTCTTGAGCTCCTACCGCACCTCTCAAGCGTTCAGGGACTGTCTCCTTGACTAGTCCACTGGAAGATAAACACGAGGGCAGAAATACAGGTAAAGCTACCTGCGTTGCCTTGCGCACCCCTATACGTCCCAGTCGCACTGAGAGAGTTGTCTGATTCCATTGCTGATCTTCCAGTGACAGATTCAGTGCATTCTTAAAGATTCATCTCAGGAGTGAGTGATATTCGTTGAATGTTGGGTTTGGGTTGTCAAAAGAGGGTGCGCACCTCAGGAAGTGAGTCTTGGCAGACTAAGTGAGGAGATACAGGGCATCATGAACATCGAGATCCCTTATTCTCTCCTCCATTCTCTTCAGGTCATTCAGTTTGTCTTTGAGGACTGTGTCGATGGCCTGGTGACGCAGCAGTAGTAGAGACTTCAGGAAGGATTGTTCGCACTGCTCTGATTATTTACTGGTTCGTTGTGATGATTTCACACTTGGAGGGATTGAGGATGAGTCCCAAGGTTTCTCCCTGTTTCTTCACCAGGTGTAGGTCTTCTAGCAGGGACTCTTCAGTACCTGCCAGAGTGCCATCATCCAAGTACCAGATGTTGAGCTCGCTGCACAGGCTGGAAGTTGGTTCTCTTACTGCCAAGAAGAAGAGAAGTGGAGCGAACACCCTCTGATGAGGGAATTTCATGTTCTCCAAACAAAAGAATTAAGGGTTTCCTGTAGCCAGCTGAAATGAAGGGAAAATGACTGTTGAACCGATCCCGAAAAGCTGGCAAGACCACATCTCTTTTCACCATATTAAAAGCATTATTAAAGTCAAGTTTGACTATTGCCTTGTCTTCTGGTAAGTCCCTGATTTAAGCTCTTGCTGCATGAGCTGCCGCTTCACTGCCTTGAGAGACCCCGAAGCCCAGTTGGCTTGGCTGGAGTAAACTGGCGGCTTCTAGGCGAAGGTTTCTTACTGCTGCTTTGGCAACGAGACGGCGAAGAATGTTGCCGACAGCAACGGGTCTGATTCTCCCATCCTTCTTCAAAGCGCATAATGAGGCTCCAAAAATGGAAGGTTTGATTTCTTCTGGAATCCGCCCAGCCAGACAGTTGTTGACGAAGGTTGTTAGCTCGGAGAGAAGAATTGATGCAGCTGTGCCGAGTACTGGATTTACCATTTCTTTGAGGATCCTGCGGATCCTGCTGGAAATGACACAGTCGCTTTACAGACTTATGATTCTGGAAAAATTAATTGTTCAGAGATGAGGGCTTCCTCAGGGTTGTTAACGACTCTGGTGTCCCTTGTTGGGTGCTTGTCTCTTTGTGATTGGGCTGTGGCCTCATCTTTGGGAGCAACAGTGTCGTCACTTGTAATTATTCTGATAGGTCCCACTGTCATACCTTCGATTTTTTTTGCTGAGGTCTGACGGAAGTCAAAAGCGTCCTGATGGAGCCACTATGCTACCCTGGAAGTAGGGTATGCAGATTGCCTGGGACTACACCTGCGCCGCCACATTGGCAGACACATACTTGCCATACTCCGTAGCTGAAGGGGGTGGAGCTTCCAGCCACAGGGAGACCCAAAAGACCCGCAAATACGAAGGTCTTCCCCCTTGCTATAACTTCATCCCAATAGGGTCGGAGACCCTTGGATCATGGGGCAAGTGTGCTCTAAAGTTCCTCAAAGAGCTGGGTGAAAAAATCATCTTAGAAACCAAGGACCACAGGGCTTCCTCTTTCAGAGACTCTGTGTTGTGATCCAGAGGGAAAATGCCTGCAGCATTCTGGGCACGCGGCCCACCGCCGGGGAGCTAGACTAAGTATTCGAGATGTAGCTCTGAGTTATCTATGTTGTTCTACTCCCTATTGTATTTTTGTCAATGTATTTTGTCTTTAAATAAAGCATCCACAGAATATAAAATATAGGGGTGGTAGGAGAAAATATTCAAAGAGCTTCAGGGAGAACCTCGAGTTTTCCCTGAAGCAAGTTTATTCTTTTCTCCGAGGATGAAGGTCCCCAACTCATTTCCAGAGGTGGTACCTCCTACATATATATATATATATATATATATATATATATATATATATATATATATATATATATATATATATATATATATATATATATTCTATTCTGTCTAGTCATCAAGTAAGTCACAGAAGCGTTCTCCAGTGAGCTCAGTATGTGGTTCTTGGATGATGGTACCCTAGCTGGCACTACAGAATCTCTCCTAGAGGACATCAGGAAAATTAAAGACATGGGAGAGAGCCTGGGCCTATCTTTAAACCCCACAAAATGTGAAATAGTTTCTACCAATCGACAGATGATCCAGAACATTAGTGCTGTTTTACCAGGGGCACGAGCCATTGAACCAGCCAACAGCACTCTACTCGGTGCTCCTCTTGGGCCCAATGCCATCGATCTGGTCATAGAAAAAAAAATCTTAGACCTCAGGACGATGGAAGGTAGGATGAAAGATATCGATACACATGATGCCTTCTACCTACTCACCAGGTGCCTGTCAATCCCAAAACTTACCTACTCCCTGAGATGCTCCCCAGCCTTCAGCAGTCCGAAACTCAAGGAATATGACTCTCTCCTCAAGACCATGCTACAGTGTATTGAATCTTTCCCTCGAAGATGGACAGTGGTTGCAAGCCTCACTTCCAGTCAGGCTTGGGGGGCTTGGAGTACGCAAATCCTCCTAGATTGCCCTACCAGCTTTCCTATCCTCTTCCATAGCATCAAACGAGCTAATAAAACAAATTCTTCTGGACAACCTCAGTGATTTAGCAGGAATACAACACCCTAGCTACGCCAGTGCCATCACTGAATGGGAGACTCTTGCTGCTTCAGCACCAAAACCTAGTGCAGAACTGGCCTACAGTCAAGCTGGGATGGCCCCATCACTGAAAAGATGCTTGCCAACATGCTTAGGGCTGTAACATCAGACAGGGAGACTGCCCGTCTCCTAGCTGTGAGTGCACATCACTCTGGGGACTTCCTCCAAACAGTTCCCATTTTGGCCATGGGAACACGCCTCGACTCTAAGACCCTCCGCATTGCAGTGGCTCTGTGCCTTGCTGCCACAATTCACACGGAATATACATGTATTTGTGGTGATGCGCAAGCCGACCAATATGGTCTACATGATCTAAACTGTTCCAAAACCAAGGGCTGGCATGCAAGACACAATGAAGTCAACGACATCATAAAGAGAACCCTTGCTTCAGCTGGATGCCCAGCAGAGAGAGAGCCCCGATCACTAGCAGCCAACAATACCCACAACCCAGCAAACCGCCCCGACGGGATCACCATCTATCCTTGGAAGAATGGCAAGCTCTTAGCATGGGACTATACCTGTGTGTCGACGCTGGCTGACACCTACATCCTTCACAGTGTCGGGCGACAGGGAGGAGCTGTTGACCACAGAGAGGAGTACAAGATTGGCAAGTACAGGGACATAAGCCAAGAGTATCAATTTGTCCCAGTGGGATCAGAGACCTTGGGAGCATGGGGAAAAAATGCAACACGTTTCCTTAAAGAACTGGGTTCCAGACTCATCGACTCCACCAGGGACCCAAGGGCAGCCACTTTCATGTTCCAGCGCCTCAGCGTGGCCATCCAGAGGGGAAATGCATGCTGCATACTGGGCTCGCGTCCGGCTTCGGAGGAGCTGGAGGAGATTCATAATCTTTGATATATTGTACCATTGCATTCATGTTCATGTTTGTGTTTTCTGTCAATGTATTCTGTCTATTAATAAAGCATTCATATAACATATATAGGGGGTGGTACGAGAAGAAAATATTCTAACAGCTCCGGGGAGAACCTCGAGTTTTCCCTGAGGTACGTTTAATGTCTTCTTTGAGGATGAGGGTCCCCAGTAAAGTTCTAGAGGTGGTACTTCCCTATATATTTAATATATATATATATATATATATATATATATATATATATATATATATATATATATATATATATATATATATATATTATATTATTAACACATCGGCCGATTCCCACCAAGGCAGGGTGGCCCGATAAAGAAAAACTTTCATCATTCACTCCATCACTGTCTTGCCAGAGGTGTGCTTTACACTACAGTTATAAAACTGCAACATTAACACCTCTCCTTCAGAGTGCAGACACTGTACTTCCCATCTCCAGGACTCAAGTCAGGCCTGCCGGTTTCCCTGAATCCCTTCATAAATGTTACTTTGCTCACACTCCAACAGCACATCAAGTATTAAAAACCATTTGTCTCCATTCACTCCTATCAAATACGCTCACACATGCTTGCTGGAAGTCCAAGCCCCTCGCACACAAAACCTCCTTTACCCCCTCCTTCCAACCTTTCCTAGGCCTGTGGAAATAAATGGTATAAAATACCGACACAATGGAAAAATAAACACATAAGCAGTATAATGTGATCCTTTATTGACAACGTTTCGCCCACGCAGTGGGCTTTATCGAGTCACAGACAGATCTACCTGGAAAATGAGCAACATGGAGATATATATAGGGTACAGTCAGGTGGAGAATGCTGGGTCAGGTGGAGAAAGCTGCATGTGACAGTCTTAAAAGTAGTGTGATAGTTAAAAACATTGTGTGACTTAAAGGACCTGTAGTGTACCATTCTTGAGTTCTAGGTGGGATAGCGTTGAAGAAGTTTCTTGGCAATAGGTTCAGCTATGTTGTAGAAGCCGTTGTTCTGGTTGAAGTTGTTGGATATACAGATGAGTGATGATTCTAGGATTCTTCGGTATTGCGTGTTGTCTTCTCTGGCGATGAGTCTTGCGTTTCTGTAGTTGATTAAATGGTTGTGTAAATTTCGGTGTTGAACACAGGCATTTCTTGAGTCGTCAGATCTGAATGCGGTCTGGTGTTCTGAAATGCGTGTTTGTAGGTCTCTGGATGTTTCGCCAACGTATAATTTGCTGCAGCCATTACAAGGGATTGTGTATACCCCTGCCGTGGATTGAAGCTTTTCCTGTCTGTTACTGGTAATGTCCTTGATGGTGGTGGATGTGGAGGTGGATACTCGGAATGAGGTCTTAGAAAAATGTTGGAAACTTGTTTGGAAATGGAGTTGGTGGGAAGGACTATGTATCTCATCGCCAGAGAAGACAACACGCAATACCGAAGAATCCTAGAATCATCACTCATCTGTATATCCAACAACTTCAACCAGAACAACGGCTTCTACAACATAGCTGAACCTGTGAATGAATGGTTCAGAGAACCGACGAGTTGGTAAATTAGACACATATGCAACACTTGGGTATCTTTATTGAGAAACGTTTCGCCACACAGTGGCTTCATCAGTCCATACAAGGAGAATCGTGAAGAACAGGAGTGTGAGGTTGTCAGGCCCTCAATCTTGAGACGATGTTGTCAGTCCATCAATCTTGAATAGAATAACAGCATATGAGCAGAGGGAGTTTACATACTGTAGACAGGAGAGGTGCAGCAGTTGTAGGAGGTGTCACATTTGTTCAATGTGGAACAAATGTGACACCTCCTACAACTGCTGCACTCTCTGTCTACAGTATAAACTCCCTCTGCTCATATGCTGTTATTCTATTCAAGATTGATGGACTGACAACATCGTCTCAAGATGAGGGCCTGACAACCTCACACTCTCTGTTCTTCACGATTCTCCTTGTATGGACTGATGAAGCCACTGTGTGGCGAAACGTTTCCTCAATAAAGATACCCAAGTGTTGCATATGTGTCTAATTTACCATAGCTGAACCTATTGCCAAGAAACTTCTTCAACGCTATCCCACCTAGAACTCAAGAATGGTACACTACAGGTCCTTTAAGTCACACAATGTTTTTAACTATCACACTACTTTTAAGACTGTCACATGCAGCTTTCTCCACCTGACCCAGCATTCTCCACCTGACTGTACCCTATATATATCTCCATGTTGCTCATTTTCCAGGTAGATCTGTCTGTGACTCGATAAAGCCCACTGCGTGGGCGAAACGTTGTCAATAAAGGATCACATTATACTGCTTATGTGTTTATTTTTCCTTTCCTAGGCCGACCCTTACCCCGCTTTCCCTCCACTACAGATTTATATACTCTCGAAGTCATTCTGTCTCGTTCCATTCTCTCTACATGTCCGAACCACATCAACAACCCCTCCTCAGCTCTCTGGATAATAGTTTTGGTAATCCCGCACCTCCTCCTAATTTCCGAACTCCGAATTCTCTGCATTATATTCACACCACACATTGACCTCAGACATGACATCTCCACTGCCTATAGCCTTCTCCTCGTTGCAACATTCATCACCCATCCGTCAGCATTTTACCCCCAAAATGCTGACGGACGTGTCTATAAGATTCCCAGTAAAATATGCGATAAAGTTTATTACGGTCAAACTGGTAAAAGTCTTGAACTAAGATTAAAACAACATAAATATAGCATTAGAACTGGACAAGATTCTAATGCTCTATTTATTCATGTGAGAGATTTTAACCATCCAATTGATTTTCAAAATGCTGAGAAGGTTGTATCAAGCAAGTCCATGGTTGAGAGGAATATAATAGAATCATTTTCCATAAAAAGTAGTTTTGAAAATAATATGAATATTTCTTTTGGTTTATATAAATTGGATTAATTTATAATTAATAAAATTTGGGAAGAATTTAATGATAAATTGGACTAATCTTAATTCTTGGGAAGAGTTTCAGGTCCTTTCTTATGTTCCTCTTCACAGAGTCGTGAGTTGTTACGCTACTGTGAGGTGTTGTCTTTGTTAGTGTGATGTGACTGTGAGGTGTAGTCTCGCCCCTTTATAAGCCTTCTTGTCATGTTTCCTGTTATAGTTCCTTGATAATGTGAGTAGTCACGAAAGCGCTTGGAATTCCTCTATTTCTTTCATAGTGGTTGTCTTGCATATATATATATATATATATATATATATATATATATATATATATATATATATATATATATATTACACATCGGCCGTTTCCCACCAAGGCAGGGTGGCCCGAAAAAAAACTTTCATCATCATTCACGCCATCACTGTCTTGCCAGAGGCATGCTTTCACTACAATTATAAAACTGCAACATTAACACCCCTACTTCAGAGTGCCGAGTGCCGGCACTGTATTTCCCATCTCCAGGAATCAAATCCGGCCTGCCGGTTTCCCTGAATCCCTTCATAAATGTTACCTTGCTTACACTCCAACAGCACGTCAAGTCCTAAAAACCATTTGTCTCCATTCGCTCCTATCTAAAACGCTCACGCACGCTTGTTGGAAGTCCGAGCCCCTCGCACACAAAACCTCCTTCACCCCCTCCCTCCAACCTTTACTAGGCCGACCCCTACCCCGCCTTCCCTCCACTACAGATTTATACACTCTCGAAGTCATTCTATTTTGTTCCATCCTCTCTACATGTCCAAACCATCTCAATAACCCCTCCTCAGTCCTCTGGATAATAGTTTTGGTAATCCCGCACCTCCTCCTAATCTACAAACTATGGATTCTCTGCATTATATTCACACCACACATTGCCCTCAGACATGACATCTCCACTGCCTCCAGCCTTCTCTTCGTTGCAACATTCAAAACCCATGCCTCACACCCATTCAAGAGCGTTGGTATAACTATACTCTCATACATTCCCCTCTTTGCTTTCATGGATAATGCTCATTGCCTCCACATACTCCTCAGTGCACCACTCACCTTTTTCCCCTCATAAATTTTATGATTCACCACATCTTTCATATACCCATCTGCTGACACATCCACTCCCAAATATCTGAACACATTCACTTCCTCCATACTCTCTCCCTCCAATCTGATACCCAATCTTCCGTTACCTAATTTTTTTGTTATCCTCATCACCTTACTCTTTCCTATATTCACTTTTAATTTCCTTCTTTTACACACCCATATCAAACTCATCAACCAACCTCTGCAACTTCTGTGACAACTCCCACTTTGTGTTAGATTCTTTATCTTTTAACCCCACATCTCTTGCCAACACCCGAGCATTCACTTCTCTTACAACCCTATCTATAAATATAATGAACAACCACGGTGACATCACACATCCCTGTCTAAGGCCTACTTTTACTGGGAAATAATCTCCCTCTCGCCTACATACTCTAACCTGAGCTTCACTATCCTCGTAAAAACTCTTCACCGCTTTCAATAACCTAACCCCTATTCCATACATTTGCAACACCTGCCATATTGCCCCCATATCCACCCTATCATATGCCTTTTCAAAATCCATAAATGGCACAAATACCTCTTTACCCTTATCTAAATACTGTTCACCTATATGTTTCACTGCAAACACTTGGTCTACACACCCCCTACCCTTCCTAAAGCCTCCTTGTTCATCTGCTATCCTACTCTCCGTCTTACACTTTACCAGGTATATTCAGCAGATTTATTCCCCTATAATTTTTACACTCTCTTTTGCCCCCTTTGCCTTTATATAAAGGAACTATGCAAGCTCTCTGCCAATCCCTAAGTACCTTAGCCTCTCATACATTTATTAAATAAAAACACTAAACACTCCAAAACTATATCCCCACCTGCTTTTAACATTTATATCTTTATCCCATCAATCCCAGCTGCTTTACCTTCTTTCATTCTTCTCACTGCCTCACGAACTTCTCCCACACTCACAACTGGTTTTTCCTCACTCCTATAAGATGTTATTCCTCCTTGCCCTATACACGAAATCACAGCTTCCCTATCTTCATCAACATTTAAAAATTCCTCAAAATATTTCCTCCATGTTCCTGATACCTCTAACTCTCCATTTAATAACTCTCCTCTCCTATTTTTAACTGACATATCCATTCTTTCCCTAGGCTTTCTTAACTTATTAATCTAACTCCAAAACTTTTTCTTATTTTCAACAAAATTTGTTGATAACATCTCACCCACTCTCTCATTTGCTCTTTTTTTACATTGCTTCACCACTCTTTTAACCTTTTTTTTTCTCTCTATATACTCCTCTCTCCGTGCATCACTTCTACTTTGTAAAAGCCTCTCATGCTAACTTTTTATCATTTACTACTCTTTTTACATCATTCCACCAATTGCTCTTCTTCCCTCCTGAACCCACTTTCCTGTAACCACAAACTTCTGCTGAATACTCTAACACTATATTCTTAAACTTACCCCATACATCTTCTACCCCACTGCCTATACTCTCACTAGCCCATCTGTCCTCTAATAGTTGTTTTTATCTTACCCTAACTGCCTCCTCCTTTAGTTTATAAATCTTCACTTCTCTCTATATATATGACAATGAAACCACGAAACAAGTGGTATTCAATCATTTACCAAACTGCGGCAGGCCAGGGTTCGACCCCACGACACATTGGCCCTCCTGAAGAGACAACACAATAGTTTACAGTGAAGTTCAGTGGAGTGTTGGGCTGAGAGACAACTGCGGGGAGACTGACGCACATGTTCTGGCAATTCTTGTTTGTTTGGTTGAGTGCCGAACAAAGCGTTCGAGTACCGAATTGTTCTAGTACAGAGCTGTTCGAGTACCGAACAGCAATACAAGTTGCACTTGTCTCAGGTAAAATGTTATGTAAGTAGACATATCGAATAACCTACTAAATCTATACAGGATAGACACAAATATAGAGTATGTCGTCGACAGCCCAAGACACACAATATTTTTAAGACGCCGCCCGTCTCCCACCAAGACAGGATGACCCGAAAAAGAAGAAACGAAAGTTTTTCTTCTTACATTTAGTAATTTGTACAGGAGAAGAGGACAATAATAAATGTGGGACAGTAATTGTAAAACATTTGGGAAGCCACTACAGTCACTACCAAGCCGGGATTACCAATCTTGGTATAACTAGGTAAATACCATGCAGCAGAATGTGTGGTAAAGGTTAGTAAATTTACCAATACTGCCTCTGCCTCACCAAGAGCGACATGTAATATAATGTTACTTCGAACCCAACAGTTAGATGGAACCGGACAGAGTGCAGCCAACGAGAGGCAGGTGAAGATACCACCATTCAGACTGAACAATGAGCTCCCATGGAACACAGTATCAATGAGATAAAGCTTATTGAAGCTTCTCAGGAAGTGAACGAGCTACACAAGAACTCTAGTTATCGCTGATAACCACACAAAACTTCTAAACATTACAATAAAAATGAACAGAGTTGACAGTGTTGAAGGCCAAGCGAGCTGACTGATATACTAGCTTGTACCTGGAGGCCACTGAACCCTGCTGACCTGACCTTGAGGTGGGCGGAGTTCTGGAAGTGCCACCACCACCTGACTGACCTTCACACTGATGTAACCACATAACATCACACTAGTTCCACAAAAATTACCATAAATCCTGCAATAATTATACAGTATCAGGTGACTTCTTTTTCGATCTATGCACTGAATACTATAACCTATTTTTCTTAATTCTAATAATTCTAATACTAATAAAGCGATAATAAAAATAATAATAATTATATTGCGCATTGACTGAAAGTGCTATCAGCTGTTCTGATTCTTCGAAATTTCTGGCAGCTGACTTGTTTACATATAATATTGATAAATATTTCGGTGAATCATTACTAGAAGTGTTGCTAGTATAAGGCGGTCTGTGACCACCTTATACTAGTGCTGTGAGGAAGGTCTGTGACCACCTTATACTAGTGCTGTGAGGAAGGTCTATGATCACCTTATACTAGTGCTGAGGAAGGTCTATGACCACCTTATATTAGTGCTGTGAGGAAGGTCTGTGATCACCTTATACTAGTGCTGTGAGGAAGGTCTATGATCACCTTATACTAGTGCTGTGAGGAAGGTCTATGATCACCTTATACTAGTGCTGTGAGGAAGGTCTATGACCACCTTATACTAGTGCTGTGAGGAAGGTCTGTGACCACCTTATACTAGTGCTGTGAGGAAGGTCTATGATCACCATATACTAGTGCTGTGAGGAAGGTCTATGACCACCTTATATTAGTGCTGTGAGGAAGGTCTGTGATCACCTTATACTAGTGCTGTGAGGAAGGTCTATGATCACCTTATACTAGTGCTGTGAAGAAGGTCTGTGATCATCTAATACTAGTGCTGTGAGGAAGGTCTATGATCCCCTTATACTAGTGCTGTGAGGAAGGTCTGTGATCACCTTATACTAGTGCTGTGAGGAAGGTCTATGATCACCTTATACTAGTGATGTGAGGAAGGTCTATGATCACCTTATACTAGTGCTGTGAGGAAGGTCTGTGATCATCTTATACTAGTGCTGTGAGAAAGGTCTATGATCCCCTTATACTAGTGCTGTGAGGAAGGTCTATGATCACCTTATACTAGTGCTGTGAGGAAGGTCTATGATCCCCTTATACTAGTGCTGTGAGGAAGGTCTATGATCCCCTTATACTAGTGCTGTGAGGAAGGTCTATGATCACCTTATACTAGTGCTGTGAGGAAGGTCTATGATCCCCTTATACTAGTGCTGTGAGGAAGGTCTGTGATCACCTTATACTAGTGCTGTGAGGAAGGTCTATGATCACCTTATACTAGCGCTGTGAGGAAGGTCTGTGATCATCTTATACTAGTGCTGTGAGGAAGGTCTATGATCCCCTTATACTAGTGTTGTGAGGAAGGTCTGTGATCACCTTATACTAGTGCTGTGAGGAAGGTCTATGATCACCTTATACTAGTGATGTGAGGAAGGTTTATGATCACCTTATACTAGTGCTGTGAGGAAGGTTTGTGATCACCTTATACTAGTGCTATGAGGGAGCTCTTTGACCACCTCATACTAGTGCTGTAATGAAGGTCTGTGAGCACCTCATACTCGTGCTGTGAGGGAGCTCTGTGTCCTCATACAAGTGCTGTGAGGAAGGTCTTTGAACATCTCATATTAGTGTCACTTTCCATTGTGAAAACTTAACTGATATTTTTATTAAGTCTTTCTTTATTGCCATTAGTCACTTTATTTTTGTCCTAAAAGGAGCCAACTATGATTCATCTTTCAACAAACAGCTACAAGAACACTTGCATTCTTATATAAAATCTAATTCTAAGCCAAACATTTTACAAAAAAAAAAAAAAAAATATGGAAACATTTGTAACATTAAAAATATTTACACTGGTCTAAATTAAACCAAAATGCCAATTTCCAATAGTAAATTTATTCCAAAATGGAAATATTAACATCAGCTGCCTTGCCACACACAAAAAAAATTGTGGCCACAACAAGTGTTAAACTTAAGAGGAACAAGATTCATCTCCTGCAAGAGCACTTTATAAGCATCACAAGTGATGAGCTGCAGAAGGTTGTGACACTACTTCCTCTCTACCAGACTCCGTATTACTCGATTTAAAATGTAAATTTGCTTGTCAGATATTTCACAAAAATTTTAAAGCTTACTTGGCATCGAGATTTACACTTGTTACCAGACTGGTACATTTATATTTGATGCTCGTGGAAAATAGTTCACTGCAGACATCACAGTCCGACTGATCAAACAGTTCGGTAGGAAGATGCCTGGTACTAAGCCAGCGTTTATTATAGGCAACGGTTGATAAAGCAATATACAGATCAAAACGTTGTCTATCAAAGGTTGTCTCTGCACCAAGGATCTCTGCATCAGTCCTGGCAACAGTACTCAACATTCAGTGAGAAAAACGATGTTTGGAGCGAAATTTTCATGACGAGGTTTTGTAGTGATATTAACTGCCCTTCATACAAGGTAACTCACTCGCTGTCAGTCGCATAACGTCATCGTTTATCAAGTACCTGCCATGTAACACATGAACACATTGAAAGAACTTATCAAATTTCCTCTTGAAGACAGTTTCGGTTATGCTGGTAATTCCCTTCGTTACTAACACAGATACAGGAGGCTGAGTGGCCCTCGGGCATACCTAGACATAATCAATATAAATAGTTGGTGAATATGATAAAGATATACAATACCGACAAGTTGGTAAGTAAGATACATGTGTAAAGACGATGTAATCAGTCCATCAGCCTTGAAGACGTAGTTTTGAGGTGGTCAGTCCCTCAGCCTGGAGAAAGTTTCGCTCCACAGTCTGGATCTGACTACATCGTCTTCACATCTCTGCTGTCGCCTCTGTACTCGACTGAAGAAGCCTAATGTTTAGGCGAAATTTTTCGGAATGAAGATTCCTAACTGTTGCACATGTGTCTTACTTATCATAAACATTTCATGTTTAGGAAGTTAGTATTTGTAGAACGGATGTAAATTAAATGCTAATTCAATAACGATGCTGCTATTTCTATTTAAAATATTCCTGATGATAACTAGATATCTCTCACTAGCTACATCACTCTTTTAATGTTCCTTCCACGAATCAAATGCCTTAAGAAACATGGAAGGAGCACGGCGACGCCCACACCAGAGAAACATCATGAGTTCCCACTTTGGTTCGTCCTGGGTTATTATTATTATTATGAGTGAGAAAATAGGCGAGAAATCAGGAAGGTAAAGAGTTGAGGAGGTCAGACGACAGGTCTGGTGAAGAAAATTACAGAAGAAAGGTGAAGCCAAGGTGAGGGTCAAGTCACGTGTTTTATGAAGACAATGTACTCGGAAAGGCGGACATTTATAGAAACACAACCGGGACGAAGACTCATGTTAGAAATGTTGTGTATAAGGGTCGATTCAAGAAGCCTATGTCTTCAACAGTTCCATCACTTGCCAACTTCAATTCACTGGTGAAACTACAGGGGCGGATCTACTATGAAACTAATGAAGCTTAATTTTCAGGGCCCCTAATCCCGGAGGGGCCCCACAAGAGACTAATCCACATTGCTTAAAAATTTTGGATCTACTATATGGGAAGGGATTGCGAAGGAGCCCCCATAACAGTTCAAGCTTCAGGGCCCCAAAAGTGTAGATCAGTCACTGGGTGTAAGTGGACGCTTCCTTTCTGACAGACAAAAACAAAAGCAGCAGTCATCTTTGCTAACACAAACAACGCTGCTTTCTGTCACGTAAAAAAACCATAGTTCTCCTCTAAGCCAGTCCTCTGTTAAAATTATCTAAACAGTTCTAACTTTCACTGACCCGTCTTGTTTTAACTCGGTTTTTTTCCCTCTCATTCGTGAAATAACAAGGATTCAGGATGGAAAGAAACGTTGTCCAAAATATATCTCCTGTTTATGGGTTAGCTATAAATTGTTGCAGCAACGGTATTGTAGATTAGTTGTGGATTGTTGCAGCCACGGTATTGTAGATTAGTTGTGGATTGTTACAGCCACGGTATTGTAGATTAGTTGTTGATTGTTACAGCCACGGTATTGTAGATTAGTTGTGGATTGTTGCAGCCACGGTATTGTAGATTAGTTGTGGATTGTTACAGCCACGGTATTGTAGATTAGTTGTGGATTGTTACAGCCACGGTATTGTAGATTAGTTGTGGATTGTTACAGCCACGGTATTGTAGATTAGTTGTGGATTGTTACAGCCACGGTATTGTAGATTAGTTGTGGATTGTTACAGCCACGGTATTGTAGATTAGTTGTGGATTGTTGCAGCCACGGTATTGTAGATTAGTTGTGGATTGTTGCAGCCACGGTATTGTAGATTAGTTGTGGATTGTTGCAGCCACGGTATTGTAGATTAGTTGTGGATTGTTACAGCCACGGTATTGTAGATTAGTTGTGGATTGTTACAGCCACGGTATTGTAGATTATTGTGGATTGTTACAGCCACGGTATTGTAGATTAGTTGTGGATTGTTACAGCCACGGTATTGTAGATTAGTTGTGGATTGTTACAGCCACGGTATTGTAGATTAGTTGTGGATTGTTACAGCCACGGTATTGTAGATTAGTTGTGGATTGTTACAGCCACGGTATTGTAGATTAGTTGTGGATTGTTACAGCCACGGTATTGTAGATTAGTTGTGGATTGTTACAGCCACGGTATTGTAGATTAGTTGTGGATTGTTACAGCCACGGTGTTGTAGATTAGTTGTGGATTGTTACAGCCACGGTATTGTAGATTAGTTGTGGATTGTTACAGCCACGGTATTGTAGATTAGTTGTGGATTGTTACAGCTACGGTATTGTAGATTAGTTGTGGATTGTTGCAGCCACGGTATTGTAGATTAGTTGTGGATTGTTACAGCCACGGTATTGTAGATTAGTTGTGGATTGTTAAAGCCACGGTATTGTAGATTAGTTGTGGATTGTTACAGCCACGGTATTGTAGATTAGTTGTGGATTGTTGCAGCCACTGTATTGTAGATTAGTTGTGGATTGTTACAGCCACGGTATTGTAGATTAGTTGTGGATTGTTGCACCACGGTATTGTAGATTAGTTGTAGATTGTTGCAGCCACGGTATTGTAGATTAGTTGTGGATTGTTACAGCCACGGTGTTGTAGATTAGTTGTGGATTGTTACAGCCATTGTATTGTAGATTAGTTGTGGATTGTTACAGCCACGGTATTGTAGATTAGTTGTGGATTGTTGCACCACGGTATTGTAGATTAGTTGTGGATTGTTGCAGCCACGGTATTGTAGATTAGTTGTGGATTGTTACAGCCACGGTATTGTAGATTGTGGATTGTTACAGCCACGGTGTTGTAGATTAGTTGTGGATTGTTACAGCCATGGTATTGTAGATTAGTTGTGGATTGTTACAGCCACGGTATTGTAGATTAGTTGTGGATTGTTGCACCACGGTATTGTAGATTAGTTGTGGATTGTTGCAGCCACGGTATTGTAGATTAGTTGTGGATTTTTGCAGCCACGGTATTGTAGATTAGTTGTGGATTGTTACAGCCACGGTGTTGTAGATTAGTTGTGGATTGTTACAGCCACGGTATTGTAGATTAGTTGTAGATTGTTACAGCCACGGTATTGTAGATTTGTTGTGGATTGTTGCAGCCACAGTATTGTAGATCAGTTGTGGATTGTTACAGCCACGGTATTGTAGATTAGTTGTGGATTGTTACATCCATGGTGTTGCAGATTAGTTGTGGATTGTTACAGCCACGGTATTGTAGATTAGTTGTGGATTGTTACAGCCACGGTATTGTAGATTAGTTGTGGATTGTTACAGCCACGTATATTAGATTAGTTGTGGATTGTTACAGCCACGGTATTGTAGATTAGTTGTGGATTGTTGCAGCCACGGTATTGTAGATTAGTTGTGGATTGTTGCAGCCACGGTATTGTAGATTAGTTGTGGATTGTTGCAGCCACGGTATTGTAGATTAGTTGTGGATTGCAAGGAACTTGCAATTTCATTCATTGATAACTGGGACAAATTCTATGGCAAACGTGATATGTATGCAAGGGATGGGGCTCACCTCTCTGGGGCTGGAGTGGTTGCATTAGCCAATTCGATTGAGGGGGTCATTGGAGACTTGTCTAGGACTTTAAACTGTTAGATTATAGAGATATGGGTGTTTGTGGGAAACAATCAGGCTGTAGTATTAGGCCTATAAACAGCAGATATTACCAGGATACCCCAGGGTTATGTTTAAAAGATAAGATTCAAAATAAAGTTGTTTGTAAATGCAAAGCAATTGATCAACAAACAAAGAGAGATAGTAGAGGGCAACGAGTGACTAGCTCCCTTAAGGTTTACTATACAAATAGTAGGAGTCTACGAAATAAGATAGATGAGCTAAGATTACTTGCAAGTGCAGGTAATATAAATATTATTGCTATAACAGAGACCTGGTTCAACCTGAAAGATAGAGAAATGCCTTCCGAGTGCAACATTCAGGGTTACAAACTATTCCACACTGATAGGGTCAACAGGAAGGGTGGTGGAGTGGCGATGTATGTCAGAGATAATTTAAATTGTTGTGTTAGACAAGGTATAAGATTAGAAACAGCGGACACAGAATCTGTTTGGCTATAGTTTCTCGAGGGTCGTGAAAAATTTATTTTGGGT